>PVJN01039784.1:0-19541 GCA_004026805.1 Lasiurus borealis
GCCGCGTCCTGTGGAAGATCTGGGCCTCGTTATTGTTCAGGTAGAGAGGCTGGCAGGTCTGGAGCAGAGGGCACGGCAGGCCACAGGGCTGCGGGGAAGCCGGCGTGGGCTAGAGACTTGAGGTTCCGTGGAAGGACCGGGGAGGCAGGCTAAGCAGGTGGGCTCTGGGCACAGGGACTGCCCTCGTTGTCTGGACCCGGGTCTGGGTGACCAGGGCAGGTGGCTGGTGGCTGGGAGGAGAGCCTGAGGGGGAGGTTGCCAGGGATATGAGCTTGCAATTGGTGGATTTGCTTTTTTTAAAAATGTTACTTCTTTTTTTAAAATTGTTTACCAAGAGGAAGGGAGAGGGATAGAGAGCTAGAAACATTGATGAGAGAGAGACATCCATCAGCTGCCTCTTGCACACCTCCCACTGGGGTTGTGCCTGCAACCAAGGTACCTGCCCTTGACCGGAATCGAACCTGAGACCCTTGAATCCACAGGCCGACGCTCTATCCACTGAGCCACACCGGTTTCAGCTGGATTTGCATTTGAGAGCTGCCTGAGTGAACCAGGAGGTCAGGGTTCGATTCCGGGTCAGGGCACAGGCCCGGGTTGCAGGCTCAATCCCCAGTGTGGGGCGTGCAGGAGGCAGCCGATTCGTGATCCTCTCTCCTCATGGATGTTTCCTTTCTCTCCCTTCCTCTCAGAAATCAAGAAAAATCTGTTTTAAAAACCAGAAGGTAGACTCTGGGGGGAACTGTTTGCCATCGCTAGGGCTGGCGAGGCCTGGCCCAGCCTGGATCCGCAAGGCCCCGGCGCCCAAGCATCAGAACAGTGAGTGAAAGGCATGGCGAAGCCGGCCCCTCTCAGCCTCTCACTGGCTTCATCCGGATCTCCTGCAATCCTGGTCAGCTTGTTATTGAAATCCACACGCAACCCGCTTCCCACAGCTGCCAGGGAAGACGCTGGGAGCGTCACTTTCCCATAAACTCCGGTATCCTCCACAGCAACAGGAAGCAGAGACACCCCCATGTCCATCTGCACAGAAGTGGTTTGGTGAGCCAGGGCCTGCCGTGCTACGGGAGGGCACACGGCGAATACAAACACGCCCGGTGCACGCATACCCACCGCTCCCGGACACGCGCTGGCTTCTTTTTTTATATATATATATTTTATTGATTTTTTCACAGAGAGGAAGGGAGAGGGATAGAAAGTCAGAAACATCAAGGAGAGAGAGACATCAAATCAGCCGCTGCTGACTTCTTTAAAATCGCAGAACAGTCCGCATGCACAAGGCGATGCCATGTGCGTGGAACATGAATAACAAGTTTCAGGTGGTATGTGCACAGCAATGAATAGGAAACCGTCCGGGGAAAGGCACCCCGAAGACTGAGCGTGTTTTGCCTCCGGGGAGGGGGTCTCAGAGCACCTCAGCCCCATGTGCCAGGCGTGGGGAGGGTAGGTGACAGAACGCTAACGTTGTCCGCACTTGGCCCTGTCCTTGGCGGCTTCCTGGGTCTGTGAGTTACAAATAGACCGCTAACCGCTCGCATCTGCGCCTCCCCCTCCCTGAGCCCAGGCCCGGAGCCGCCGCAGCTGCGGGGCACGGGATCCTCCAGCTGCAGCGTCTCCCGCTTTTGGCTTTAGCCGAGACCGTGTGCCCATCTGCGCTGTCCTCACTTCCCGCTGCGCCGCCAAGGCCAGGCTTTCCTTCCCCGAGCGGCTGCCGCCTCCTACACTCGGTGCGGGAGGCATCGCCGCGGGACAGAGCAAGAGCTTCGGGGCAGGTGAGTCACATTTGCAGCTTCACCCTTTTCGGGGCGGCGCCTGCCCTTTGCCCAAGCGGAGGGTCAAGTGCGGGGCATTCGCATCCAGAGGAGGGGCCGTGGCTCTGACCATCCTGAGCGCGCGCTTAGACGGGGGGCGTTTGGCCTTGGCCTTGAAGGGTACAGGAGGAAAGAAAGCGCATTCCAGTCAAAGGCAACAGCATATGCCTGGCTGGCGTGGCTCAGAGGTTGAGTGTTGACCTATGAACCAGAAGGTCAGGGTTCGATTCCCAGTCAGGGCACAGGCCCGGGTTGCAGGCTCCATCCCCAGTGTGGGGCGTGCAGGAGGCAGCCGATCCGTGGTTCTCTCTCATCATGGATGTTTCTATCTCTCTCTCTCCCTTCCTCTCTGAGATCAACACAAATATATTTTCAAAGAGGGAGCGGCATAAAGAGAGGTAGGGAGGGGGATGTGGTGTATTTATAGGCTCCGACAGAATCCAAAGGCCTGTCTAGTGGGGTCCGTACTCTCTCCCAGGATGGGATCATCCCCAAATCTCAAACCGGGGCTGTCCTGCTGCTCCAGACGGAAGCCACAGCCGCAGCCGCACTGGCCCCCAGGAACCCCGCCTTCCCCCACCTGCCAGGGAAGACGCCGGGGCGCCCCTGTCCCACGCACTCCAGCAAACGTCTCCGGACACTTCATTGGTTCCGGTTGAGTTCTGCGCCTCTCCCCGGGCCAATCCCCGAGGCCCCGGGGAGATTTCTAGGCCCCGGAGGGACTTCCTGGTTGGAGAGACTTCCAGATTAAAGATAACACCAATCCCTGCGGGGGTACAAGCTCCGGCGCTCGCCACTCACTCCTAAATCTGGAGCCGGAGTTGCGATCGGAACGCACCGAACGCCTTCAAAAGCGTCATTAAAGGCAAAGGCAGGACGGCGCGGAGATCTATAATTTTCCCAGCTACACTTTAATTGCCTTCTCTGGCATGCACTGCATAAATTAAGAGCTAGTTAATGCTGTAATGCGTAAAACAATTTCATGCATCTTAAATATTGCACTTGTACTTTAATTCCGCATTAAGTGGTCCCCTGAAATTTTTAAATTTACCAAGTCGCTGCTGTGCTACATGAAAAAGGTGCTAATTAAGTGTTAATCAGTAGCCGGCTAACCTTCCCTGAACCCTGCCCAAGGTCTGCAGAGTGACCCGTGGCCAGGAATGCCAGCGATAGCCACGGGACAGAGAGGGCAGACGCAGATCCGAAATGGCTTCTCAGCCGCCTCCAGCCAATGAGGGCCATTCGCTCATTATGCAGTTCTAATTAAACGCCATTCACTAGAGTGGACGAGAGGCTAATAATAATAATAGCATTTAATAGTGGCGGAGCTTTCGCTATTCAAAACACCGGCCAACGCCGGCTCATTAGCAAGCGGGCACCCCTTTCTGGGTAAGGAGAGGGCTTCATAGGGGAGGTCCTTCTAGGAACGCCAGCACCTACGGAGGGATGGGCACAATGAAAAGAAGTGGCCCCTCCCTTTGAGGGACCCCCATCTTATAGACCAGCGCTGCTCACAGAGTGGTTTGGTCCCCAGCATGAGAGCATGGAAACTGAGAGTAGCCATTCCGACACCTTGAAAGCAACTTGACCTTGCTGTGACATGCCTGCGGTGGGCTCTTGTTGAATGGGAAGTAGATTCTTCAAACGTCCATGGTGGGTGACCTGTGGCAGGGGCTCAAAAGTCATACACAGCCCAGCAGGCTGGCTCAGTGGCTGAGCATCGGCCCAGGAGGAACCAGAAGGTTGTGATTTGATTCCCACTCAGGGCACAGGCCCAGGTTTCAGGCTCGATCCCCAGTGTGGGGCATGCAGGAGGCAGCAGATCCATGCATCTCTCATCATGATGTTTCTCTCTCTCTCTATCTCCCTTTCTCTCTGACATCAATACAAATATATTTTTAAAATTTATTAAAAATTCATACATAGGAAAAACCAAGATGGCAGCATAGGTGAACACCTAAACTGCTGCCTCACACAACAATTTCAAAACTACAGCTAAAAGACAGAACAGACACCATCCAGAACCACAGGAAAGCTGGCTGAGTGGAAATTCTACAACTAGAAGGAAAGAGAGGGGCTCACGGAGACCCAGAGGAGCTGCAAAAAGCTGAGGTACGGAGACATGCACATGGAGAGAACAGGAGACAGAGTGCCTGGCTGGCGGGAGGGAGACGGAAACTTCTGACTGCACTGGACACCAGATCCGATTGCACTGAACCCCAGTTCTGGGCAAGACTCCTACTGGGGGAGTCTGGACTGCTGTGAAAAGGGAGGAGTGCACAGAAACTCAGGGGAGCCCGAAAGGCAGAGGTCTGGAGGCACGAACACCTGCACACAGAGGGGGCTGCAATGATTACCAAGGGACACTGAGACCAGGGGCTGACGGGAAGCCAAGGTTGTCTGCTCAGCCCTGAGACTCTGCCCCATCCAAGCCAAGCACAGGGGCTTTTGCAGTCTTGCAAGTCTTATATCATAAAGCTGTCTCCAGCACAGAAGTTCTCCCAGTGTAGACACAGCTGATTCTTACAACCAATTGGCTTGGAGGTCAATTCCCCCCAGTGATAACTACAACAATCAAGACTTAACTACAGCTGAAACTGGTTTGGCTCAGTGGATAGAGCATCTGCCTGTGGGCTGAAAGGTTCTGGGTTTGATTCCAGTCTAGGGCATGTACCTTGGCTGTGGGCACATCCCCAGCAGGGGGTGTGCAGGAGGCAGCTGATCCATGTCTCTCTCTCATTGATATTTCTAACTCTGTATCCCTCTCCCTTCCTCTTTGTAAGAAATCAAAATATGTTTTTTTAAAAAAGACTTAACTACAACAAGACTGTGCACACAGCCTACAAAGGGGTGCACCAAGAGTGTCCACCTCAGGTAACTGGGGAGGCGGGGCTACTGGGCCACTTAGGACATTTAGCACACAAAGCCACTCTGTCAACTTAGGGAAGCAGCAAAAATGCAGAGACAAAGGAACAGATCACAAACGAAAGAAATGGAGGAAAGCAAACAACTGGATACAGAGTCCAAAATCATGGTTATAAGATTTTTCAAGAATTTCCTAGAAAAGATGGATATATTTAGCGAGACCCAAGAGGAGATGAAAAAGGACCAACTAGAAATTAAGCATACACTGACTGAAATAAAAAATATTATACAGAGACCTAACAGCAGACTAGAGAAACACAAGAATCAAGTCAAAAATTTGAAATACAAATAAGCAGAAAACACTCAACTGGAAAAGCAAAAAGAATCCAAAAATGTGAAGATAGTGTTAAGGGGCCTCTGGGACAACCTCAAGCATTACCAATATCAGAATTGTGGGGGTGCCAGAAGAAGGGAGAGAGCAAGATACTGAAAACCTATTTGACAGAAAACTCCCCCCACCTGGTGAAAGAAATAGACTTACAAGTCCAGGAAGGTCACAGAACCCCAAACAAAAGGAATCCAAAGAGGACAACACCAAGACACATCATTATTAAAATACCAAGAGCAAAAGACAAAGAATATTAAAAGCAGCAAGAGAAAAATAGTTACCTACAAGGGAGCACCCATTCGACTGTCAGCTGATTTCTCAACAGAAACGATGCAGGCCAGACGGGAGTGGCAAGAAATATTCAACGTGATGAACAACAAGAACCTACAACCAAGATTACCCAGCAAAGCTATCATTCCGAATTGAAGAGCAGATAAAAAGCTTCACAGAGAAGAAAAAGCTAAAGGAGTTCATTGCTGCCAAACCAGTATTATATGAAATGCTGGAAGATACTCTTTACCTTTTTCTTCCTCCTCTTCTTAAAGATAAAAATTAGGAACAACAAATACATGTCTATTAACAAGTGAATCTAAAAATCAAGTGAATTGAAAATCTGATGAACAGAATAAACTGGTGAATATAATAGAATCAGGGGCACAGAAAGGGAGTGGACTGACAATTCTCAGGGGGAAAGAGGTGAGGGGGGTGCAGGGAGAGACTGGACAAAAATCGTACACCTATGGATGAGGACAGTGGGGGGAGGTAAGGGCAGAGGGAGGGGTGGGAACCAGGTGGAGGGGAGCGATGAGGAAAAAGAGGAACAATTGTAATAATCTGAACAATATTTATTAAATTAAAAAAAATTATACAGTAGCGACCAGAAATTACACACATTCTGCACCACAGATGGTTCGAGAAGCAGTCATAGACCTATCAGTGTGGAATCAGGGGACATGGGCTGAGTTACAGCCCCACAAATATGGAGAGGAGGCTAAGTGGCATGCTAGTCACACTCATGTTTCCTCTGCCTAGAATGTTCTATGTCCCCAGCTCCCCACGTCCCGCCCACCCAACCTCTCTCACATGTCATCGCAGTTCCTGGAGAGCCTTGCTAAGACCCTACTTCCAGGGGGAAGGCTTCACTACAGCCCCCCAGCCGCCCCCCGACCACGCACCAGAGCTGCCTCAGTCCCATGCACTCGGCATTCTGGTACTTTCCACAGGGTACTGAGTACATTTCTGTCGCTTTGCCTCCTGGACTGATTGATCCTTGAAGATAGGGTGATGCTTTGTGGCTGTGAATTCCCAGTGCAGAGCACGCAGTAGACGTTCATGAAATGTGTACCAAAGTTAGTTTTTTAAAAATCGCATAAAATATGCATAGCATAAAATTTACCATTTATGACATTGACATCCATTTCCAGAACTTTCTCGTCTTAAAAGAGGCCTCCCCATTAAACAGTGTCCCTAGTCTTCCCTCCCCACCCAGCCCTGGCACCCCCACCCCCTTCTACTTGGTCTCTATGAATGTGACTACTGTAGGGACCCAGAAAAGTGACATCATCAGTGTTTGACCTGTGGGGGCTGCTGATTTCCTTCAGTAGGATGTGTTCAGGGTTCAGCAGATTGTAGCATGTGTCAGAATTTCTCTCCTTTTAAAGTGAATTCCGCTTTCAAACCTCCCCCATTATTACACAGCTCGGCAGTGAGTCGGGAGGGCAGCCGCCTACTTCCGTTTGTATCTGCAGCAGAGAAGAGCGGAGAGAAGCCCTGGGTGTGGGTGACCCAGGAGACGGCAGCCGGAAGCCAAGGGGCCCCGAGCGGGGCAGTTTCCCCAGCACCACATCCGGCCCCTCTGCCCTGGGCCCCGCTCAGCCGCTCAGCCTCCGGAAAGCCGGAGTTCCCAGCAGGTGATGCCAGCATGGGCACAGAGTGCAAATGGCAGTAGAAATGGACTCGGAGTCCCACCTGTGGTCCCACCAATAGCTGCTGGGTGACCTCAGGCAGGTCGCCCGCCCCCTCTGAGCCTGGTCTGTAAGGCGGGAAGTGTGCCTGCCAGGGTTGTGGGGGGATCTGATGAGAGATGCAGGGGGACCACGGGGAAACCTCATGCGGGGTTTCAGTCCCCCTAGAAAGGCTGTACTGAGGGAGGAGGCAGGAGGCTATTATTCTCACTTTCCAAGAGAAAGCCTGCATCTTGGGGGCTTCTCTGATTTCTGTCGTTTTTCCGTCTTCCACCCTCAGACCTTCGCTTGGAGGACTTCCAGTCCCATTCAGCTGAAGGCCATTCCCCACCATTCCCTCTGAGAAACAGGCGCCAGAGTTCATTCAGGCACCAGGGAACGGGCGGGGTGCCTGCGCTGTGTGGAGGGGGTGGGGGGTGCTGGCGACAAAAGGCAAAGAAGCCAAGTGGCTGGCCCTGGAGGGACCCAGTGTCACCCCCGACCCCTGTGTAAGCAGATGTTCTTATCTTCCACTTGCCCCTTCAGACCCATGCCCCAGCCCCTCCTCCTGCCCTGTGCCCATAAGTTGGCCCATCTGCCACCTCTGAGCACTTCCTGTCGGCCAGCCTCGGCCAATGGGAAAGCCCGTCCTGAGCTCAGAGGCGGGAGAAGAAAGCGAGAGGACTTATTTGCCTCGTGAAGTCGGCCTGGGTGACCGTCCCTTCCAGGGAGGGTCTTGCTCCTTTGAGGGGAGCCTCTCTACTACCCTCGGATCCCCCTCAGTCTGGGTGACCACAACCTCTTATCCTTTCGGGTCTAGGGTGGTGACAACTCCACTGCCAAGAAATAGCTTCCTAGGCTCAGTGTCTGAGCGTCGACCTAAGACCCAGGAGGTCACGGTTCGATTCCGGTCAAGGGCACAAACCCGGGTTGCGGGCTCCCTCCCCAGGGTGGGGCGTGCAGGAGGCAGCAGATCCCTGATTCTCATCAGTGGTGTTCCTACCTCTCTCCCGCAGCCCCTCCAAGCTGCTCATTTCAGGGTGTCGCTGAAGGAAACAAACAGGGCAGGGAACACCCAAGAGGATGAGCGATGAGGCTGGGGGCACCTCCTCATGTCATGGAGGCCTAGCTGAGCTCTGTGGGTGACATCCCTGGGCTTCTGTTTGGGGGGGGGTGGGGTGAGGGGTAGTTCGTAGGCCATCATTCAGCGGAGCGTGACTTCACGCGCCCCTTCTGTTCCAGAAGGACCGGGTCCTGCAGCTGGGCTGGGGCGTCGGTTGTGGCGGCCACCCCGGCCTCCTCACCAAGACCCTGCATGGGCCCCTTCCCCAAAGACTGCTCCTCAGCCCCCACTGAGCAAGTGCGGGCACAAGACCTGCCCCTCGGCCGCAGCTGATTGGATAAGGAATGGGCACCTGACCCGACTGGACCAATCAGATGCTCTCCAAAGAAGATGGCCTGGAGACAGCTTGGCAGCGTTCTGTGGGGGCCTGGTGGTGGGTCTGGGGGCGCCCCAGGGAGGAGGCCGGAGGGCACGTGCGGGGGCAGCGGCAGGAGCTGGGAGGAAGGAAGGGGCAGCTCGCAGGAAGCTGAGACCTCCGAGCAGCGGGCAGAGAAGGCGAGGCCGCAGTTGCCACGCTTCCTGCCGGCGCCCTGTGGCTGCTTCCGACCCGGAGGCCGCTGCGCTTCCTGTCCTTGACTCTGAGATGGCCTCGTGCTCTTCCCATAAATCCTCCCCTTGCCCTCGCGCCTGCGCAAGTGGCCTTCCGTTCGGTGCTGCGAGGCCATCCCCGCCTGCGGCAGCCGCGTGATGCAATTAGCTCAGGGTCCCTACGGGGAGATGGATCCTCTCTGCAGACTCTGCCATCAATCTCCAGCCTCCACCTGGCTTCCCTGCCAGCCAGCCAGTGTCCTTCTGGCTTCACTTTCGTTCTCACAGGCCACCAAGGAGCTCGTGTCACCGGATCCAACGCCCTGCCCTGCCCGTTCCTCCTCCATCACCCTCTCCCCGCGCGGCTCCGCAGACACCCCTCTCTCCTGCTCTGCATGTGTCTCCTTGCGAGCTCTCCTTTGAGTCCCCACCTTGTCTGCTCTGTAAGCCTCCTCTTAGCATTTCTTTCTGGCTCTCCTGGCAACCCCCTCCCCCCAAACCCTGTGGCTTTTGTTTTTAAAATATGTTTTTATTGATGTCAGAGAGGAAGGGAGAGGGAGAGAGAGAAACATCCATGATGAGAGAGAACCATGGATCGGCTGCCTCCTGCACGCCCCCCACTGGGGGATGAAGCCGGCAACCCAGGCCTGTGCCCTGATTGGGAATCGAACTCTGACCTCCTGGTTCACGGATTGCCTGAGCACACCAGCCGAGGCCAGGCTCCACCAGTTCTGAGCTGAGCTCAGGCACTGAGATAGCAGGTCACAAGTGGCAAGACCACATCTCGCTGCTTCCTAGCAGCCCAGACCTCCCAGCTCCCACTCTCCACCCTCTGCTCCCAGATGCCCCCCACTAAGAGGGTCCCGTTCTGCGGGAGCCCTGAATTTTGAGGGTAGTAGGTTCTCCTGCTTCAACCCAACCACCAGACTTGTTCCCCTGCTTCTGCTGCGCACAGGCCTCGCGTGGGGCCTCTGAGGGTCTTCCTGGTCTGAGAGCAGCTCTGAACTTGACTTTCAGTCACCCCACCACTGTGCTGGGCGTGACCTGGGAGGCAGCCACTGTGAGAAGAGGAAACAGATCAGGTGCTTTTAGTCACATGTGGTTATGGCAATGTAAATTGATTAAAATTAGCCCAGCCAGTGTGCCTCAGTGGGTGAGTGTCAACCTGTGGACTGAAGGGTCACGGTTTGATTCCCGGTCAGGGCACATGCACTGGTTGCAGGCTACTGGGGCATGCAGGAGGCAGCCAATCCATGATTCTCATCATTGATATTTTTCTCTCTCCCTCTCCCTTCCTCTCTGCAATCAATACAAATATATGAACAAATATATTAAAAAATATTCTGTGACTCCCAGATCAGCCTCTGATTGGCTGGTCATGAGTCCGGGGCTCTTTCTAGCCCAATCAGCTGCAGTCATTGGGGTGGGATGCGCTCCTTGGGAAAGACTCTGGCTACCCAGATGGCAGGGCGTGAAGGGCAGGCAGGTTCCCTGAGGAGCGTGGGGTGCAGACATCATGGGACTTGGCTAGCCCAGGATAGAAAGAAACCACACAGTCATTAGCGATGGACAAAGAGCCCCCCCCCCCTTTCTTCTGACATCTGGCAGACATTGTGGTTGGGACTCTGTACTTGGCAGAATCAGGAATGCCAAAATGAATGAGAAAAGGCAGTGTGGCCTCGGTGATCCAGGCTCTTCTAAGCTGTGTGACCTTGAGCAAATCGCTGAACTTCTCTGTGCCTCAGTTTTGCCATCTGAAATGGTGCATAACAACAGTGCCTCCTCCCTCCCAGGGCTGTGAGCTGCTTAGAATAGTGGGGGAAACATAATAAGCATTATGTAAATGTTGACTGGAACTATTAGCAGCCTGCCGGATCACAGATGAGTAATGAACGTGGAATGACAATGAACGTGATAATCAGGGTGGACGAGAACGGGGCGTGATTTCAGGCGGCCCCACTGGCTCTACCTTGTCTGTTCCCCAGTAGGAACCACTCCTGACCCCCTGATCTGCTGCTTCTCGGATTCACATTTCTAAATGTTGTGCTACTGCGGCTGCTCCTGGATTTGTGAGCCCCGGGCATTACCCATCTGTGCTGGGTTGAAGTGTGTCCCTCCAGAAGACCCCGAAGTCCTAGCCCCAGCACCTGTGAACGTGATTTTGTTTTTTGTTGTTGTTAATCCTCACCTGAGGGTAGTTTTCCGTTGATTTTTAGAGTGGAAGGGAGGTTGAGAGACACAGCGATTGTTTTGCCTTCCACACACGCCCCAACCAGGGCCTGGACTGGGGAGGAGCCTGCACCTAAGGTATGTGCCCTTGACCGGAATCAAACTGAGGACCCTTCAGTCTGCAGCTGACACTCTAACCATTTGGCAACACTGGCTGGGGTCAATGTGAGCTTATTTGGAGGTAGGGTCATGGCAGATGATTGAGTTAAGATGAGAGCAGGAGAGGCTGTGAGAGGGCCCCGGATGGGCCCTTCCCTGTGCCCCCAGAGCTGGGAGACACCCCATTTCAGTGGGTTAAGCCGTGTAGTGTGTGCTTTGTTACAGCAGCGTCAGAAAACAAAGCCACCCCTGGGTTTTTGCTTGACAGTTAAATTTACTCCCCCTCCCCCACACCCACACCGCTGCTTGCTCCTATTATCCTAAGAAATTATATCACAATTTTTTGTTAAACCAATATGCACTGTCTATAAGTATGTAAATGTATTCAGTGCCATGCTATCTGCTATGCTAGGAATCCGTGTCCTTTACAATACGAATTCTTGTTTTCCTTAGAGTTAATATTTATCTCTCCCCCGCTTTTGGTTTATTCAGCTTTCCCGAGTTCATCCCAAAGGTGGGTCTGCACATCTCTTCTGAGTCCCTTCAAATAACCCCTCGCTTCTCTGTTTGGTTTGGTTTCTCCTGGAGATCCATCCCGGCATCCTGTGCGCCCCTGCCGTGGTCAGTGCTGGTTCCGCACCAGGCCTGTGCCCACGGGTTCCCGAGGACCTGTCCTCCCATCTCCTCTTAGCCTCGCACCCGTGTTTGGGATCGCCAGTTTCCAAATCCCACGCTGGTCAGAAGCGGTCAGCTCACTACAGGGCCGGCTTTGGGCAGCCGCACTGACCCCTCCTGGGCTCTGTTTCCTGGGGCCTTGGATTTGACCTGTGACCCCTCACTCCCCAATACCCCCCTCCCGGACACACACACACAGATTGGCTATGAGGGGACCAATGAACATTTATACCGGCCTCGGCGCTGGGGCCACCTCTGTCAGACTCCTTGGAGCCCTTCGAAGAGCCCTCATTCAAGCATGACCTTGGATGGAGCCTTGAACTTGCTGTCCCTTCAGCTGGGAGTGTCTTCTCCCTGTTCTTCGTCTGCCTCTCCCCATCATTCACTTCTCAGCTCCCAAAAAGCCTTCCCTGACCACCCCCGCTCAAGCCAGGACTTTGGAAACATATTATCCTGTTTTATCTCCTCCGAAGTGCTGATAGGTTACCCACTTGTTTCTTTTATAGAGACCCGGTGTGTGAATTCATGATGGGTGGGGTTCCTTGACCTGGCCAGAGATTGGGCTGATCGGGGCCACCTTGCCAAGTCTGGATGGGAGCTGATCAGAGCTGATTTGGGCTGGCCCGGTGGGAGGAGGGAACACAGGTGGTTGGCCGGCCACGGGAGGTTGGCTGTGGGAATGTACTGGCCACTACGGGGCAGCTCTTGTGTTGAGCGTCTGCCCCCTGGTGGTCAGTGCGCGTTATAGCGACTTGTTGACAGTAGTTCTGGTGGTTCTTCTGTTCAGTCACTGGGCTTTTATATATCCTATCTAATAAAAAGGGAATATGCTAATTGACCCTCATGCCATCACAAAGATGGTGGCACCCCCACTCAATAGGGGGAATATGCTAATTGCCCTGCCCTCAAAGATGGCAGCACCCACAGCCATAAGGAGGGAATATGCTAATTAACCCTCACAACCTCAGATAGTGGCACCCATAGCCACAAGATGGCAGCACCCAGTCCCCTCAGCCCCCCTGGGGTATCAGGCATGCAGCAAGGCCAGGCCTGGCCCCAGGTGGGCCTGGCTGCTCTGTGTGCCTGCCTCTGGCGTCCCCCAGTCCCCTCAGCCCCTCAGTGCCAGCCCAAGGTGCACGCAAGCCTCCAATGTCAGCTGCCCACGGCCCAAGGTGCAGGTAACCAGGACCGGCTGAGGCTTGCACTGTCGGCAGTGGCAGCAGCAGAGGTGCGATGGGGCATCGCCTTCCACTGATTGCTGAGATATATATGTTATTGATGTCAGAGAGGAAGGGAAAGAGAGAAACATCAATGATGAGAGAGAATCATTGATCAGCTGTCTCCTGCATGCCCAACATAACCTGGGCATGTGCCCTTGACTGGGAATCAAATCTGGGACCCTTCAGCCACAGGACGATGCTCTATCCATGGAGTCAACCCAGTTTGGGCATCCACTTGTTTCTTTATGGGTGATACACTGTCTCCCCCATTTGGTATGTAAACTTGCAATGGACTGAATGTTCGTGTCCCTCCAAAATTCGTATGTTGAGTCCCTACCCCGCAATGTGTGGTATTGGGAGGTGGGGCCTTCGGGAGGTGCTTAGGTCATGAGGGTGGAGCCTCCTGATGGGCTGTTCCTTATTCCTGGCTCTGGCCACCTCCTCAGGAAAACATCTGTATTGCTGACACACTCCTGTGGAGAGGGCAGTAGAGGTCCAGGGGGTGCAGGCTGAATGTCCCTGATTTTGGAGCATTTACAGGCCAGGGAAGAGGCTGTTGATCATTACTCAATGCGAGTATAACCCTAACTGGACACCAGTGTCCGCAGGGAAGTAACTTTAATCTAGAAAACTGACTTAGACTGTGGAAGTCAGGAGAATGTCTTGGAGGAAGAGACAAACACGCTAAGATACAAGGACTAATGGGAAAAGCATTGCAGACAGAGGGGGTAGCATGTGCCAATGTCCTGCGATGGGAGGAAACATGACGTGTTTGAGAACTCACACAACATGGGTGTGTGGCTGGAAGGCAGACAGCAAAGGGAACAGCGTGAAAGAGACGCTGGGGTGGCCAGCAGTGGTTATGATGCGGGTCTGGACCTTTATTTGGAAAACAATAGGCAGCCATTGGAGAGTTTAAGTGGGGGTGTGATGGAACCAGATTTGTGTTGTGAAATGGTCTCTTTGGAAACCACACATAGCCCAGCTGTGGTGGCTCAGTGGCTGAGCGTTGACCTGGGAACCAGGAGGTCACCGTTCGATTCCCAGTTAGGGCACAGGCCCAGTGTGGGGTGAGCAGGAGGCAGCTGATCAATGATTCTCGCTCATCATTGGTGTTTTTCTTGCTCCCTCTCCCTCCCTCTCTGAAATCAATAAAAATATA
Organism: Lasiurus borealis; assembly: GCA_004026805.1. Lineage (NCBI taxonomy): Eukaryota > Metazoa > Chordata > Mammalia > Chiroptera > Vespertilionidae > Lasiurus > Lasiurus borealis. The sequence continues at coordinate 14,041 of PVJN01039784.1, forward strand.
TTCTAAAAAAAGAAAAGAAACCACACAGAGACTAGATCAGTGGGCTGGGCAGGCAGAGGGGGGCGCTTGAAAGGATACTAGAGTGGATGCTGGGAGGTGATAAGAGGGAGAGCATACAGTGATACAGCACATCACCCACTCCCGGTTGAACAAGAGCCCAGAAGCCTGATCTCACAGACACCATAAACCAGATCTGAGTCCAAGTTCTAGCTGTGCTTCTCACCAGCTGGGCAACCTCTAGCAAGTGTCTGCACCTCTCTGTGCTGCATTGCCCTCACATGTACATAAGCATAAAAAGGCCTACTTGTTGGGCTGTCCTGCAGATTGCTTGGCAGGTCAGGAGAATGTCCCCCTAACCACTCTCCTGCAGGCCTGGTCACCCCAGTAGGATCGGGCCTAAACGGGCAGTCGGACATCCCTCTCACAATCCAGGACTGCTGGCTCCCAACTGTGCCAAGGTGCCCTGGGTCCTGCAAACCCTTCCGGGCGGCATGCACTTCTGACCAAGTTCGTTTTTGCTACAACTGACGTCGTATACGCTGCGCTTTTGAGAATGTTCTGTTCTGCCACCAAATACAAGGAAGCGAGGGGGATGGATACAATGAGTCATTGATGCGTCAGTTAGTAACCTGGGAGCAATGGCAGCCAGATAAGGCAGAGCATATGCGTGAACATAGAGAGACACGAAGGAGCACCGCATTCCTAATATTCATGAGGCACTAAATATATGTAAGGCACCTGAGGAACTAAATATTCATGAGGCACTGAATATACATGAGGCTGAGAGACACTCAGTACCCAGCCCTTGGTAAGACTCCTGGCCCCATGTGTCCTGGGCCCAGGACATGCAAATCACCTCCCGCTGCTCTGCGGGCTAATTGGGGGAGTGCAGCTAGCCCCCCTGCCCCCCCCCGTCTCTGCTCTCTCCCACAGAGCATGCACACCATGGCCCCAGGCACCCTCCAGACGTCTGTGCACCTCAAGCCTCAACTGTGGTCTCAGAAAGCACAGCAGCAGAGGGTGAGGCTGATGGAGGGAGCAGAGGGAGAGCGAAAGTATCGCCCCCCACCCCCCCCAGGATTCAGGCAGCGGGTTCCTGCCACCCACAGTGCAAACTAACTAGCCTCTCTTTGCTTCCCCTGGGTGTTTCCAGTTGCTTTATTGCACAGTGTGCTTTGAGCTACACACACACACACACACACGCACACACACACACACACACACACTAGAGGCCCAGGGCATGAAATTTATGCATGGGGGCTGTCCTTCAGCCCAGCCCACCCCCTTTCCAATCTGGGACCCTTTGAAGGATGTCCAACTGCCTGTTTAGGCCCAATCCCTCTCACAATCCAGGACTGCTGGCTCCCAACTGCTCACCTGCCTGCCTTCCTGATTGCCCCTAACTGCTTCTGCCTGCCAGCCTGACCACTCCCTAACCACTCCCCTGCCAGCCTGACTGATCCTAACTGCTCCCCTGCCAGCTTGTTTGCCCCTAAAGGCCCAGTCACCCCCACCTTCCTTCCCCTGCAGGCCTGGTCCCTGCCAACTGCCTTCCCCTGCTGGCCATTTTGTATCCACATGGGGGCAGGATCTTGTGACCATATGGGGGCAGTCATCTTGTGTGTTGGAGTGATGGTCAATCTGCATATGACTCTTTTATTAGATAGGATAGAGGCCTGGTGCATGGGTGGGGCCAGCTGGTTTGCCCTGAAGGGTGTCCTGGATCAGGGTGGGTGTTCCCTTGGAGCATGGGGTGGTCTGGGCGAGGGGCCTGTGGTGGTTTGCAGGTCGGCCATGCCCCCCCTGCAACCCAAGCCGAGGCCCTGGTAATGGGATTTATTTATCTTCTACAATTGAAACTTTGTAGCCTGGAGTGGAGCCAAGCCTTCTGCTCGCTTGGGGGTGACAGGCATCGAAACTTTGAAAAAAATTTTTTTTATTAATGTATTACATGTGTACATATCTTCCCATTGCCACCCCCCCTTCCGCAACTCCCATGAGGCATTGAAACTTTGTTGCCTTAAGCAGAGGCCTGGGCCCACCAGGGTGTGTGGAAAGCTTGGCTTCTTCCATCGCCAGGGGCAACCCAAGCCTCCCTCCTGCTCTCTCTGTGGCTGTAGCCATCTTGGTTGGGTTAATTTGCATACTCACTCTGATTGGCTGGCATGGATGGTGGGTGTGGCTGGTGGGTGTAGCAGAGGTGGCGTCAATTTGCATATTACTCTTTTATTAGATAGGATTTATTGATTTCAGAAAGGAAGAGAGAGGGGAAGAGAGATAGAAACATTAATAATGAGAGAATATCATTGATCAGCTGCCTCTTGCACCCCCCCACCACTGGGGTTTGAGCCCGCAACCCAGGCACATGCCCCCGACCGGAATCGATTCGTGACCTCTTGGTTCCTGGGCCAAAGTTCAACAGCTGAGCCACGCCCAGCCTGGCTGATTGGAGCTCTTTCTCGGGTTTCGGAGCCTTTCTTTCCTGTGATCCCTGGGGTAGCTTGCCGGCAGCGGGGAGTGATTGCCCCGTGACAACAGCGATGATGGAGAACAAACCCCTCCTGGCGCCACGTCAGATGGAACATTGTTCTGAGCAGGTCAGGCATGGGGGTTAGGAGCTTGGGAAAGGCGTGGCGAGCGCCCGCCAGCTGCGGGGAATCGGTGATTACCTGGAATGGGTACGCACTTGCCTGCGAACAGTTCGAAGCTGAAGAGTGATAGGGTGGGCGCCTGGAAAGATGCTGAAAAACTGCCCGGCCGGCGTGGCTCGGTGGTTGCGTGGTGACCTGTGAACCAGGAGGTCAGGGTTCGATTCCCAGTCAGAGCACATGCCCAGGTTGTGGGCTCCATCCCCAGTGTGGGGTGTGCAGGAGGCAGCTGATCCATGATTCTCTCTCATCATGGGTGTTTCTCTCTCCCTTCCCCTCTGAAACAAATAAAACGTATTTTAAGAAAAGATGGCTGATGATCAGGGTCTGTCTTCGGGGGAAGACACATCAGAGTGACTCGCAAGGAAAAGTCTAGAAAGAAAAGTGATGAATGGAAGGACAGCAGGGCAGCTGTGTGAACTTGGCATGACCTTTCCGATTTCGCTCAGCAATAGGTAAACACGTCGGACTTTTAAAATAGCATTTCCTGTGAGTGGCCCGTTAATTAGTATTAATTAGCAGCTCGTAGTTTCTAATCGGCGGTTTGCAAGTTAAGACGTTTGGGTAGAGAGTCGTTAAAGGGAAAGGTGAGCCGAGACCAGTTTGGCTCAGTGGATAGAGCGTCAGCTTGAGGACTGAAGGGTCCCAGGTTTGATTCCGATTGGGGGCATGTACCTTGCTTGCGGGCACATCTCCACTGTGGGGCGTGCAGGAGATGGCTGATCGATGTCTCTCTCTCATCAATGTTTCTGACTTCCTATCTCCCTTCCTCTCTGTAAAAAATCAATAAAACATATATATTTTTTTTTAAAAAAAAGGGAAAGGTGAGGGGAAAGAGAGGCTCTGGGTTCGATTCCGATCAAGGGCACATACCTTGGTTGTAGGCTCCTCCGTGGCCTGGGCCCTGGTCGGGGCTCCTGCAGGAGACAACCCGTCAGCAATAGCTCACCTGAGCGCAGGGTACGCTCAGGGTTCGAAAGCACCGCTGAGCAGTCGCCCCTGGTGCTGGACACAGACACACCCCCACTCTCCTTCCCGAGTGGCTTCTGTGGCTTTAGGCCACAGCAAGGCCTCTCCCACCCTCTCTAACCCTGGACCAATGACGCCTTCCCCACCCTGTGCAGAGGCGCTGCCCGCCTGCCCAGCCTGTTCCAGCACGTTCTCTCTCATCGGCCGCCTGGCTGGAGGAACCTGCCGAGGCAGAAGCTGCCGATCTGTGGGAGCAGCCCAGGTTTCTGCCCCCGGGGAGGGGAAGCGCGCCAGCCTGCAGAGTGGGATGGAAGGGGCCAGAGCTGGTTTCTAGAAGCTCAGGAACACATGGCGGCTGGGTTCTGAGAGAGGTGTCCCTGGAGGTGACGTCCAGAGGGCGAGGACAAGGAGCGGGAGCCGTTCACTGTCCCTTCCCCCGCCTGTCAGGCACCTAGGGGGTCCTGGCTAACTGTGCTGGCTGACAACCGTCTGAGCCCAGCTTTCAAGGGGGCTCAGCCCAAGCAGGGGGCATGGGGAGGGCTGGAGCTTCCCCATGGTCACGGCCATGGTCAATCCCTCTTCCCAATCCTGATGCAGACTCTGATAACATACACCGGCTGTGCTAAGCCATCAGCTTTTTTGGGGGGGGGGGGCTGTTATTTCTCAACAGGAGTGACTGAGCTACCACCCAACAGGGTAGGGGGTGTTGTTACAAAATCTCTGAGACTCACCCTGACCGGTGTGGCTCAGTGGATAGAGCGTGGGCCTACAGACTGAAGGGTCCTGGGTTCGATTCCAGTCCAGAGCGCAGGCCCAGGCTGCAGGCTCGATCCCCAGTGGGGGGGCGAGCAGGAGGCAGCCAGTCTGTGATTCTCTCTCATCATGAATGTTTCTCTCCCCCCCTCTCTGACATCCATACAAAAACAAGGAATGATGGAGCCCTTCCTTGAACCCTCTCCAGGGACCAAGCCCACCCCCAGGGGTGTGCACTCCAGGCCCGAGTTCCGCCCCAGCAGCGTCCGGCCACCGTCGGGGTCGGTAGGAGGGCGCAGCCGCGAGAAAGGAGGCTCCCTGGGGCCCGATCCGTCTGGAAAGGGTCACTGACCTTGCCCACACCGAGCCGTGCCCCAGAAGTGGGCTCAGGCGGCCAAGCCCGGCGTTTGGAGGGCGGGCATCTGGATGCGTGGCGCCCGCACTCCGAAGGGGCCCACAGGCTCGCGGGGAAAGGAAGGTGGTGGGGCAGGGTGAGAGGCCTGCGGACGCTCTGGGGGCGGCGAGGGCACTGGAAGAGGCCTCAGCCCCAGGGGAAGCCTGCCCGTGGCGGGGAAGGCGGGCGGGAGAGGGCCTGTGATTGACAGGTGCGCTCTGTCAATCAGGGCGAGGGCTGGAGAGCCTGGGCCGCCAGACACACAGGGGCGAGTTTGAGGCGCTCTGGGGGCGGGGCTGGACTGGGGGAGGCTGAGCCAGAGCCGCGGGGAGCTCCCTCTTCCCGGGCTTATTACGGGGTGTCTATCTTGGCCAGATTGTCCGAAGGACTTGTCAGTGATGTGGGTGCCAGGCCCCTCGCCCTGCGATGAGGCGCTGGCCCGGGTGCCGGGTCTGGATGATGCCACTGTGTGTGTCGCGAGGCTTGGCTTGGGGTGGGGGTGGGGTGGCAGCGACGGTTTCATTATACAAAGGATCGAGGACTCGCTCGGCGCCGAATACACATCTGATCAGGAATGCATTGCGCGCCGGGGCTCCTAACGGCATTTTAAAAATAAAATCCCAGCGCCCTATTTTCTAAGTTTACAGATGAATTTAAATGCGGTGGTTGCTGTCATTGTGGGCAGCTACAGATGACAGTACAGGAGGTGGGGGAGCCCTGCCCCCCACGAAAGCCAG
>PVJN01039785.1:0-19623 GCA_004026805.1 Lasiurus borealis
GGGGGGGGGGAAGGAGGTCAAATGAATACTACCAGTGAAATATAGAAATCTCAAGCTGGTCTAAATCTCTAAAACTGGTCTCAAGCTCAAGAAGTACTTCAGCATAAAGGAAATTGAACCCATGAGGAAGGAGTGGGCAGTAACAAACAATAGTGAACACATAACTGTTAAAACATGTTTGTAAAACTAAATATTAAGCCATAAAAGATATAACAACTGATTTAGAAGAGTTTTTTTAAAAGAGGTATAATCAAAGTACTAGGTAAATATATAACTTGGAAGATGGGAGGAGGGAGTTAAAAAGGAAATTAAAGTGTTCAAGGTACTTGTTTTATACCTAAGAAGGATAGAAATGACAAATTTTAGACTATTAGAAAAATATAAATTAAGTATATTTGTTAAAATTTTGAGAAAAATAATCACTAAAATGTACTTCCCAGGAGGGGGAAAAAGAGAGATAAAAATAAATTTGATCAGTTCAATAGAAGGAAGAAAAATAGGAGAGGAGCACAGCAAAAAAAAAAAAAAATCATATCAAATGGAAATTTTTTTAAAGAGATGACAGAAATGTATCAGTAATCAAAATACATGTAAGTGGATGAAATATGTCTACTAAACTCTAGGTCCATACTGCTCACAAGCAACACATCTAAACAGGAGGATATAGGAAGGTTGAAAATAAAAGATGAAAAAGATAAATTGAAAAATTAACCAAAAGAAAGCAGCCATAGCAATAAAACCAGACAAAACATAATTCTAGGCAAAAGCCATTAGTAAAGATAAAAAGCAGGCTATCTATATATATAAAAGCTTAATATGCAAATTGTTCCCTTTGGAGTTCGACCAGGATACCGGGAGTTCGATCACTCCCTATGACATATGCCTGATCACCAGGGGGTGGTGCAGAATGAAGGGAGGCCCCAGCCAGCAGCTGGAAGGCCCCAATCAGCCCCGATTGATGTCCAGGCCTACGGACCCTACCCATGCATGAATTTCATGTACCAGGCCTCTAGTTTCATAATAAAAAGGCCAACCTACCAAGAAGATAGAACAATCATAAGCCTGAACACTTCTAAACAGCACTTTAATCAAACTAAAAATATTAACAAAATTACCAGGAAAAAATGAAAAGTAATAGGGAGACATTTTAACACACCTTTCTCAGAAATGGTAGATCAAACCAAAAAAATTTGAAGATAAAGAAACCAAAAAAATTTGAGGATAAACATTTGAAAATGTTCACATGTCTGATTATATGTACTTATATGTGCATATGAGGGATGAAGCCTCACCAAGCTCTACAGAATAAATATCATACAGAAGGCATACTATGACCACAGTGTAGCAAATTTAGAAATCAAGAGTGAAAAGGTAGACCCACTCCCCCAAAAATACATTCAAAAGTCTAAATAATTCACAAGTTAAAAAGGAAATTATGATGAAAGTTACAAACCATTTCAAATTAAACAATGAAAACAGTGCATCTCAAAACTACAAGCAGCAGCTGTAAGTTAGTTACAAGGGAATGTATAGCTTTAAAAGCACATGTTAGAAAATAAGAAATTATGTTCAAGGGGCTGAAAAAAAGACAAAGATGGTAGAAGAAAGAATATAATAACACAAAAGTAGTAGATGGCAGGAAATATTAATGACAAAATAGAAACAAACAATAGAGATGCTCACCGAAACCAAAATCTAGTTTTTTCAAGATTAATAAAATATAACTTATTAAATCTATTTAAACTGGGGGCCCAGTGCACAAAATTTGTGCATGGGTAGGGTCCCTAGGCCTGGCTGGCGATCAGGGCCGATCTGTGGGGCAACCAGTGGGGCAATCAGCAGGCCCCCACTGATGCCTGCTTTGACTGGTCTAGCGCCACCTGCTCACCGGACCCGCCCCCACCCCCACCATTGCCTACTCACTGGACAACCCAGGTCTCCACTGCTGCCAATTGCCTCCCTGTGGCGGGCGATCAGGGGACCCCCACTAGCACCTGCCCTGGCTGGCCTGGGGCCTGCAAGCTGGGCACAGCTCCTGTGTTGTGTCTGTACCCCTGTGGTCAGTGCAAGTCACAGCAACCAGTCATTCTGCCATTCGGTCTATTTGCATATTTGGCTTTTATGATATAGAATGATAAAATATACAAACTTCAGAGAAGATTGATCAAGAAAGTAAGGAAGGAATGAAAAGGGGCATAACCTTTAGATACAGTAAATGTTTATAAAACTGTAGTACTATAACAGAATATTTGTGCCAAAATTTTTTTAAATTGTCAAATTTTGTAAACTGGCCCATTTTTTAGAAAAATATAAATCAACAAAATTAACTCAAGAAGGAAAATGAAACCAGAACAGATCAATAACCATTAAAGAAACTAAAACTGTAGTTCAAAAAGTTTCTCCTGGCTGGGCCTGTGTGTCATCATCTCATGCTCCAGGAGGTTGCCGGTTCAATTCTCTGGTCAGGGCACATGCCCGGTTTATGGGCTCAATCCCTAGCAGGAAGTAGCCACTGAATGTTTCTATCTCTCTCACCTTTCCTCTCTCTGAAATCAATAAAATGTATTTTTTTTTAAGTTTCTCCTATCTCCTAAAGGCATTAGGTTGAAGTAGTTTTATGGCAACCTTAACCAAACCTTTAAGGAATAGATAATTCCTACTTTACACAAATTGTTCCAAAGAACAAAACACGGGGAGTGCTGTCAAACTCATTTTAGGAATCTAGCATAACCTTAATACCTGAACTAACAACAATAAAAGCAAAATAATAGGCCAATATCAGCTATGAACACAGATATAAAAATCTTAAGTAAAGTAATAGCTATTCAAAAATCCAACAAGGTATATGAAAATAATCCAGCAAGTCTGTGACCAAAACTACTAGAGTTCAATATATCCATTTTTCTCTGTCTATTCCACAGCCTCCCTTTCAGCTAGATACCATCAGGTGATGAGGTTTCAATGTGATGTAGGTGAAAGTGTTGTGTGTAACTGTCAGGAAGTCTTATTAAAAAGGAAAGACTGCACCCCTTCTCTCTTCTACCCTCCTAACTGCTCAGAATGAAGACTGGCTAGAGCTTGATCCATAGCTGCTTGGATATGAGGTGATACACAAAGGGTGGGAATGCATAAGATAGAAGAAGCCTCGGGTCTGACACACTTCACTTCTATATCCAGGCTTTTTAAAATATATATTTTATTGACTTCAGAGAGGAAGGGAGAAGAAGAGAGAGAAAGAAACATCAATGATGAGAGAAATTCATGATCGTCTGCCTCCTGCACATCCCACACTCGGGATCGAGCCCAAAACCCAGGCCTATGCCCTAACAGGGAATCAAACCTCGACCTTCGTTGGTCAACACTCAACCACTCAGCAACATTGGCCAGGCTTCTTCTTCTTCTTCTTCTTCTTCTTCTTCTTTTTTTTTTTTTTTTGTGAAAGGGAAAAACCTTAAGACATTATCGAAGCCCTATTACTCACAGCCAAACTTAATCCCAACTGACAATAGTATCAAGTAAGATTTATCTAGGAATGAAAGAATGGATCAACAATGAAAAATCCACTTGATATAATTCAACATGTTACAAATGAAAAGAGAAAAATCTATGAAGCAGTTTCTGAAAAAAAAAGCACTCAATAAAATTCCACTCTCATTTTATATTTAAAAAATAAATAAAATGAAAACTCTTAGCCAACTAGGAATAGAAGGGAATTTCCTCAACCTGATGAGTAACATTCATCAAAATCTATAGCAAACATCATCATACTTATGAGTGGGAACTGAAAAGATATCCACTAACATCAGGATTGGGACAGGCGTGGTACACTCAACAGTGAACTAGAAGTCATATTCAATGCACTATTACAAAAATAAATCTTAAAAAACAGATTTAAATAAATGTCCTTATTTGCAGAAAACAAAAAATAACTGTATGGAAAATTTATCATAATTGTCAGATAAACAATGAGTCTTAATAAAAGAGAGCAGCAAAGTTGTTAAATATAAAACCAATATATAAAATTTAACAGTATCCCTATACATTAGCAGTGCCCGATTATAAAGTACAATAGAAAAAAAATCCACAACACAAGATCTCCCATAATGCAAAAGACCATCACCTTTCTCCTCCATATCTACTACTACTTCCCTCAAATTCATTCTCCATTCAGCAGCTAGTGATCTTTTATAAACATAAATTAGATCGTGTCACACTCCTTTAACCTCTTAATAGCTACTCATTAGTTATAATTAAATTTTACTTCTTTATCATGCCCATGCTCGGCATGACCTGGCCCCTGCCGCTGCCCCATTGCACACCGGCCACATCAACCTTCTTTTAGTTCCTGGTGCAGGTCAAACTCTTTCCTGCACCAGCACCTTCACATATGCTATTCCCTCTTCCAGAAAAGATCCACACTGTCCCCACCCCTCATCACCTGAGTGTTTCTAGTCAATCCACAAGTCTCAGCTTAAATGTCTCCTGCTTAACTTAAATAAGATCCTTTCTCTCTCAGCTCCTGCTTTTTTTCTTTTACACTCCCGCCATAATGTGAAATAATATTCCATTATATGTTATACTGCAACAAGTAATCATAATTTTATTTATGGTTGATTTATACATTGCTTTGATTCCTCTCTAGACGAAAACTTCTATGAAGTCAAGAGGCAGGTCTTTGATATTTCCCTGAGCATTTAACAGGAGCTGTCATCTAATAAAAGAGCAATATGCAAATTGATTGTGTCTCTGCTACACCCACAAGCCATGGCCACCAACCAATCAGGAATGAGTGTGCAAATTAACCCAACCAAGATGGCTGCAGCCACAGAGAGAGCAGGAGGCTTGGGTTTCCCTTTAATAGAGAAAGCCAAGCTTCCCTGTTGCCCTGGCCAGCCCAGGCCTATACTCAAGGCTACAAAGTTTCAATTATAGAAGATAAATAAATCCCAGATACCAGGGCCTCCACTTGGGTTGCCTGGGGACGTGGCCAGCCGGAAAACCACCACAGGCCCCTCGCCTAGGCCACCCCACACCCCAAGGGAACTCCCACCCTGATTCGGGACACCCTTCAGGACAAACCAGCCAGCTCCCACCCATGCATCAGGCCTCTATCCTATCTAATCCTCCTATCTAATAAAAGAATAATATGCAAATTGGCCATCACTCTAACACAGGATGGCTGCCCCCATGTGGTCAAAGATGACTGACCCCATGTGGACACAACATGGCCACCACAAGATGGCCAGTAGGGAAGGATAGTTGGGAGGGACCAGGCCTGCAAGGACGGCATTGTGGGTAATCAAGCCTGCAGGGGAGGGCAGTTAGGGGTGACCAGGCTTGCAAGGGATGGCAGTTAGGAGCCATCAGGCTGGCAGGGGAGCAGTTAGGCATCAATCAAACTGGCAGGGGAGTGGTTAAGGGTGATCTGGCTGGCAGGCAGAAGCAGTTAGGGGCAATCAGGAAGGCAGGCAGGCAAGCAGTTGGGAGCCAGCAGTACTGGATTATGAGAGGGATGACTGACTTTCCTCAAGGGGTCCCAGATTGGAGAGGGTGCAAGCTGGGCTGAGGGATACACCCCCCAAGGGCACAAATTTCATGCACCAGGCCTCTAGTATACTTGATGAAAATTTTCTAAATGAATGACTCAATGAATGAATGACAGAATTTGCTGGTTTAGCCAGAGTGTCAGTAGAATGCCTACTGCACTCTTCTTAAGATTTGGGCTTGTTAGGAGGATTAGGAGGACCCCAGAGGTGTATCTGGGTGAGGGACCAAGAAGCCTCGCAGGAGTGAGTGAGCACCTGGGCTTGGTTTGTGATCCATGGGGCAGCATTAGAGGGGGGCAAGGGTTCTGAACACAGAGCTGTACCCATCCATACCACCTAACACACCACTCAAGACACTCAAGTCATAGACCATAAAGTTGGCCAGAAAGTACTACTTTTCATAAATCTTAGTGCAATAGGAAGGGCTTGGAGGATAATAGCTTTTGAGCGTGATGGGGGGCAACAAAAGCAAATTTTTGCCATCCTTGAGGGTGGCATTTGCAGTCTCAAGAGCATATGGAGCTGCAGGGGGAGCTGGAGTAAGAGGAGAGAAAAACATTTGATCAGGCACACACACAGGACACTCCAGGAGTTCTCAGAAATAGTTGGGGGAACTTTAGGGGAAGCCCAACAATGGCAACTGGAACAGCGCTGCAGGGGACTGCTACCGGGACTCTAGTTGTATTCCTCCAGGGCAGTGGTTCTCAACCTGTGGGTCGAGACCCCTTTGGGGGTCGAACGACCCTTTCACAGGGGTCGCCTAAGACCATCGGAAAATGCAGATATTTACATCACGATGCATAACAGCAGCAAAATTTCATGGTTGGGGGTCACCACCACATGAGGAACTGTATGCAAGGGTCGCGGCCTTAGGAAGGCTGAGAACCACTGCTCCAGGGAGTATGGCTTGAACAACACGGATTACCATGTAACTCTTACAGCCAGCCTCAGGCAGATTCCCAGAAACCATTCTCAGGGCCACCGGCCGGGTAACATGGTAGCCCAGAGGGCAGATGGGCCACATGGACACTGCCACCTGGTCATCAAAGAAAGCATCTTCCCATAGGAACTCAACACCAGAGGGACTCCTCCCAGCATTCCCTCCAGAGCTCACAATGCTGGTTTTCCCAAGAGAAATTAAGGAAGCAATGGTTTCTGAGGCCACCTAATGCCAGAATGCTGGCTGTTGGTAATGCCACCATCTCGGGTACACCAATGACTCAGGCATATTATAGTTACCCCCAACTGGTTAAATGCTGTGTGAGCCAAGTGAAGAGGAGTGCTATAGGTGCCAGGGGCCCCTGAGAGGCAATCTTCATAATTGTTTGTTTTTCTTGGAGCTCACATACTTGGACACCACAGGAAGTCAACAAGGGATGGGCAAAATCCTGCTATCTCCTGTAAAGCACAATTGTTGGAGGTCTGCTCGGCACCTACCTCTTGCCTCTCCGTACCAATCCCTGCCCTCAACCTCCGTATAGCTCCTGCCCACCTCAGACCACTGGCGACAGGCATGGGTATCAGGAGAACTTACTTTAGATAAGATGACTGCCTGTCCCTGTGGATAACCTCAGGGGCTGCTCTGACTTCTCCCCATTAAAAGGACTCGGTCCCAGCCAGGAAGAGAGAGTGCCCAGGGAGACCAGACCAATGAAGCCGATATGCAGCCTTCTCTCTCCTCTTCTCCCCCCGGGGAAGCTTAGGATGGCCCCACTCCGACCTACCTCTTGTCCTCTTCCACCTGGACGCCTATGGAGTGGAACTCTCTTCGACTCCTGTTCTCCGTGTCCGAATCTGATATAGTCTCCACCTGGTGGCAAAGTTGGGGCGTCAGTGGCTGGGGGCTAGCCCGGAGACGCAAGCTCTTCCCGGGGAGAAAGGCCAGCAATGTTTGACCCCCTAGCCAGCTGGCAGCTCCTGCAAAGACAATCTGCCTGGACAAGATGAGAGACTCAGGAAATCAGCGGCATCAAGGTGGCAAATTCTGGGAACCACTCTCCACTCGCCAGCAGGGCTGATGGTGCCAGGAAGAAGGACAAAAGTGTGGGCTGAGGCTGGTTGGAGCAGCCCTGTCCAGGCCCAGGCCCAGGGGGGCTACCTGCAGCTCAGAGTAAGCCAAGGAAAAAGGTCTAGGTATCCAAAGGCCCCGATGGCCCACTCCACCCATCCCCAACCGACCCGCCCCGAGTTCCCCTCTGCCCTCCTCCTTCCATACCTGCACCCCAATGGACGGCCGCCACTTCCGCTGCCGCGCCAGGCTCCGCAGCTCCTCCCTGCCAGGAATGGTCTTGATGATGAGTGTCGGGGGCTTGGGGCTGGCCCGAGGGGGCACCGGCGCCAACTCCAGAGTGCGCGCGCCCATGGCGGGGCCATCCAGCCCATCGGCGGAGCTGCAGCGCCGGGCGGGGCCCTCGGCCGCCGTGAAGCTCTCGTGGGCAGAGTCGGTGCTGCTCTGGGCGGTGATGGAGATGCGGGGCGGGGCCTGGCTCCCCGGCGGGATGGGGGGCGGGGCCTTTCTGAAGTTGAAGGCTGGGGCCAGGGACGCGCAGAGACGCAGCGGGTGAGAAACGCGTCCTGGCTGGCGTCCGTGTCCCGACACCCCACCCACCCACCCACACACCCACACGGCGCGCCCAGGACTCTCCGTGCTGCCAGGCCCGGGGCCAGGGGTTGTTCTCCCCATCATCCACCCCAGAGGGGCAGGCGACCTGCCCGAGGTCACCACCGCGCACAGCTGTGGCCGGGGTCAGAACCAGCCAGCACCTCCGACCGACCGAGGGCCCAGCTGGGGGCAAGCGAGGCGTACTCACAAGAGCCGGGCCTCCCTGAGACAGAGGCAGGGGCAGCAAGGAGGGGCAGGCAGTCGTCGTCTTGAGAGCAGCCGGCCTGGATGGCCCGGAGGTAGCTGTGGCTCCGCATGCGGAAACAGCCGGGCAGGTCCAGGGCGTCCACGGCTTGGGACTCGAGCTCCCCAAACACAGAGCCGCACACAGCCTCCAGTTGCTGGCTCAGCTCGTCGCTGAGCTGGGGACAGGGGCGAGCGGACAGTTACTGGGGTGTTGGGCGGGGGTGTTTCTGAGGCACTTTGCCATAGGGCTATGTCTAGATCTGCAGAGGCGGTGTCTCTGTGCGGCTCTTCTACATTTGGACTAAAAGAAACCCTCATTCTCTGCAAAGAAAGATGAAGGCACCTCTCCCTTGTGCTGCTCCCCCAAACACCTTAAGGCCAGACTTAGGGGATCCAGTTTTTCCTCTTAATACTCTTCCCTCAGCCCCATCTATGACTCTCTCCCAGGTGTGTGGCTGCACCTCAGCCTCCAGACCACCCCATCTTCCTCTCCACCTGTGCTCTGGGTGTAGCGCTAGCCCCTCACGTTTCTCTCACCTGACCCTGACTTGACAGGCACCCTCTTGCCCACTACGGGGGTGCAGGGCTGCAGGGAAGGCTAGCTTTTATTTTATTATTTATGATCCACTACATTATAAAACTAATTGAAAGCAACTTACAGAGACATACACCATGTGGCAGGACAGAAATAACTGGTAAGTGATGGAGCAAAAATTATTAACTTTTCAAGTTTCCAGAACTCCCCCAACCTTCTGCCCACTAACTAGGGCTCTGGTTTGGCCTACTGGCTCCTTCCCTGCCCTCTACCTCTAAGGGAAGTTCAGCCATTGCTGGATGAGGTTCTTGTTTTGATTTTAATGTTTTGAATCCTCCCCTGAGGATATCTTTTCCATTGAATTTTAGAGAGAGTGGAAGAGAGAGGGAAAAACAGAGAGAAATATCGATGTGAGAGAAACACATTGATTGGTTGCCTCCTGCACGAGTCCAGGCCGGGGAGGAGCCTGCAACTGAAGTATGTGCCTTGGATCAGAATCCAACCGGGACCCTTCAGTCCGCAGGCCAATGCTCTATCCACTGAGCATTGTTCTTGTTTCTGACATTTTTGTGGTGCACAATCCATAGTGTTACAAAAAAAAAAAATTAATGCAACTAAGAAAAGAGCAAAACAAAAATTTTGTTCACAGAATCCTGTCACACAACACTGCGCTAAGACTAAATATACCACAGAGGCTGCAGCTTCGTTTGCGTTATACGAGCAAACGGAAGCAAAGGGAAAAAATAAAGGTAGGAAAAGGAAGCCATGCAGTGGTAAGCTCTACACTCAGAGCACAGGATGGGTGCGCATTTCACCTTGAGCTTCAGAGCAGCCAAAGCATCGGGGGGTAGAGCCTATGGGTTGCCCACACCAGTCATGAAGTGAGACCAGCTGAACTCAAGTGCTGGTCCCCTTACTTCTTAGCAGTGTGGCCTGAGAAAGTTGCATACAGTTTTGGGGCCTCTGTCAAATGGGAATGATAATGGTACCATCTTCATGGTCTATTTGAAGGAGGAAAAAAAAAACAACAAAAACCCTGTGAGGCACTATGTGCAGATACTGGCACACAGTCAGCACTCAGTCAGTGGCAGGCAAAGGTCTCAGAGCGGATCTGATAAACACAGGCCAGCGTTCAGGAGAACCACAAGTCTTCCTGTCATGGAGCCCAAGAGAAATCCCCCCCACAAGTGATTATGTAGAAGCCCTGCAATGAAGTCATGGACAAGGGCCTCAGTAGCATCCACATGGTAAGTGTGACAGCAAGTACCCCATGGCTGCAACCTGTGACATCTCTCAGACTCGTGGCATCATATTTATGTGCAGTGCACAGAAGCCCAAAGGAGTGGCTTGATCCATGTGTAAAATACAGCTCAATGTTTTCGTGACTTAGCCTCAAAAGCATACTATGGTACCATAGGATTCTACACCAAATTGAGGAGGAACTTTTTATCCTGTTCTACCAATGGACAAATTAAAGCCCAGAGAGGGTAGATGAATTATCTAAGGATGCCCAACTTTTACGTGGTAAAACCAGTTAAATGCCAGGTTTCCTGGCTCTCATGCTAGGCTGACTGAACAGCAGAATCTTCCAGAAAACTTGTTAAACTGACACGAACTCAGGCCCTCACCTCAAGAATCTGACCCCAGGACTCTTCAACTCTATGCATCTCTCCTTTGGCTGCTTTGAAGCTCAGAGCCAAATTAACTGGATATCCAAAGCTCAGTGGTTCCAACATGGGGCCAGTCACGGAAAAAAAAGATCGTCTGGACTTCTTTTGGCAGCTTTTTCTGAAGGAACTTTATTACAAGTGTACAAAAGTCACAGGCCATGGAAAAATCAATCCAAGATCCTGGGAAGTTCGCCCACATTTGACTGGCAGAAGCCCCACCTCTGGGCAGCTGTGGCTTCACCGTGACTCTTGTGAGTCTCCCTCTCAGTTTCCTAGCTGTGGGCCTCGGGGTACCAAGGACTAGCAATGACAGGGTATTTCCTGAGGCTGAGGAGCTGATCTAACTCCTGCTACCTCTGGGCCAGGCTCAGGATACTCCCCGACTAGAACCCACCCAGCCCAGAGGGTCCCTCGTGGAGCAGAGAGCAATCTGGTCTCCAGTCAGGAATCCAGTGATGGAAGAACGCTCACTCAGCAGCTTATCTCTGTACCTCCAGCCCTCTTCTGTGTGTAAAGCACTAGGCATAATATCTGGCATGCAGCAGATGCTCAATGAACATCAGTTACTATTATTAGTAGCAAGAGGTTCTTAAATCGCAATGGAAATACCTCTCGGAGACCTCTCTTTCCCAGGGGTTCTGAAGCTCTTGAAATCCCAACCATATGTTAGCCCCACAATGAACTCTCTAGCAAAGCAGAAATAGAAAGGGTAAGAAACTCCCTGGAGCCACGCACCTCCCCTCTCCACAGGCCAAGAGGAGTTTCTGGAGTCGAAAAGGAGACTAGGACCCAAAGGAAAATACAGAATCATATAGACTCTCAGAGGAATACTGTACCTCAAGTTGATCTTTACTGCATTACGATTATGAAATTGTAACATTATACTTTGAATTCTCCTATTATTCCTGGAAGGGACTGCCTTCCTTCCACCCTGCTCCTTAGATCCCACTTGCAGAAGAGTCAAAGTCAAAAGAAACCTCTTGGGAAATAAGAACCTGAGCTTTTCTCCAACCCAGATTGAGACTCAATAAATATTTCCACGGATGTGGGATATTTACAAGAAAATACTTTGTTGGGCCTCACTGAAAATTGTCCGTGGTAGATGGTCCAACTAGGGGCTCGGCTGTATACTTTATATATGGCATATAGTTTAGATAACCTTGAAAAACCCTCCCCTTTCAAAACACTCTAAAACCCCGGATAAAATATAACCAACGTTGCTTTATATGCATAGCTGAGCTCGCAAGAAAGCGAGATCAGTCCCTCGGGGACAAAGGCAAAGAGGAAACTGGAAATTCAGAATGTTAACTGTGTGAGCCAATGTCGCAAACAGCCTAGTGGAGGTGGAAGGGGAGGGAGGGGCTGCTGGTCTCAGTAATCAAAGGGCTTAGGTTTTAGCACCCACTTGGAGGCAGCTGTGAGGCTCTGGGCCCACAGGAAGCACGGAACCGAATGAGAACCTGCATAAAAGGAGGAAAGGAGAAAACCTTTGATGAAAAGTAAACTAGGGAAAGATAGTATTAGCACAGACTGATGGGAAGGAAGCTAGCCCATCGTCGAGGCACTGTGGGAAAGGGAAAGGAAGCAAACCTTTTGAAGAATTTGTACCTATAAGCTAATCTTCTCACAGACACAGGCTTCTGTGTCTCCATGGGCCTACAGGGGCCAGACCCACCTAAATTAAAATTTAACATAAAATGGTCCCAGACCAAATATTGTCTAATTGTCAAAGAGAAGTCCAAAATATTTTCTGGGGGAACTACTTCTAACCCAGGCTCAGGATTCTCACAGATAAAGCTCCACTGAAGATGAGCTAATTTTTTTTTTCTAAAGATGAGCTCATATGAAACTGAGAGACAGACCATCTCTGATATGGCCCCTAATGATTTCCAACCGCTGGCATTCACTCCCTTGTGCATCCCCTCCCAGTGAGTGTGGACTAGACTTACTGGCCGACTACTGATTAAGAGAATATGGCAGATACACTGGAATGTCACTTCAAAGATTTGATTACAAAAAGATTGTGGCTTTCATGTTGGACACCTTCTCTCGCTCTTTCTCAGAGCCTTTGCTCTGGGGGAAGTAAGCTGTTATGTTGTGAGTAGCCGTATGGTGAGTCAGTCCCACATGGGAAGAAACTGATGCCTCTGCTCAACAGCCCGCAAGATCTGAGGCCTGTCGACAGCAGATCTTCCTCCAGTCAAGCCTTGAATGAATGCAGCCTTGCTAACACCTTGACTGCAGCCTGTGAGACACTCACCCAGGTGGCAGCCAGCTATGTCATGCTCAGATTTCTGGCCCACAGACACTGTGAGATAATAAATATTTGTTGTTCTAAGATACTATGCTTGGGGTAACTCGTTATGTAGCAATATATAACTAACACAAACTATGACACAAACAAGAACTAAACTCCCTGAGAATTCAAGGTTTAGCTGTAACAGCAGCTAGTGTTACCTTAGCTCAAACAGATTAGCTTCTAAACTATGCTTAAAATTTCTAAAATTTAACACGTTAAGTGCCCAGTCTGTTTTGTCTTCCAAATGAAAAGTATAGTGTCAGTCACCAGGACTTAATGTGTTAAAAGATAAAACTGAAAATATAAGAAGAGAATAAAAGCTTTGATTTAAAATTAAAAAAAAAAACTCTGAAGATTTAAAAAGGAACCAAATCAGATTTCTAGAAATGAAGAAGAAAAAAGTCAGTGAAATTAAAAACTCAATTAATTAAACAGTAAATGAGACACAACTGAAGAAAAATTTAGGGAACCAGAGGATACCTCCCAGAAACTTACCAGATGGAAATATAGAGATGCAAAGAGGTGGAAGAAATGAAGGAGAGGTTAAGACTCATGGAGGAAAGAATAAGAAGTCCCACATACAACTAGTAGGAGTTTCAGAGGAGAGACTAGATAGAATTTGAAAGAGGCAATACTTGACGAGATAATAATGGTGGTAGTTAAAAAATTCCTAGACTTCCGGTTTTAGGCATGACAGAGAAAGGAGAACACCAAATCCTATCCCACCAAGACAACTATAAAGATGGACAAAACTGCCAAAAACAATTATTTCATCACTCAAAAATCAATCAAAGAAGCAATTATTAATGAAAAGTACTGAACTTTGGTTAAGACCAGCAAAGAATCGGTGGTATCCTTTCCTGGAGCTGCACCCATTACCCCCCAGCTCTGTTAGTTGCAATAGTTCAACAAGGGTGGAGCTGCTTCAGTGCTAATGGCAAAGGGACCTCACCTAACTGGAGCATCATGCATAGACTGGAGGGTCAAAAGTAGGAATAGCCAGCAGCATTGGGAGGCTAAGGTTTTGGCACTGTTTGGGGAATGCTATGGACTGGCAGACTAACCAGGAATTTAATGGGGGAGTTACAGGTAGGGAGCGGGTGAGATAGCCATAAGCAATATGATAAGCTCTCCACACATCCTGGGTTAACTAGAGGCTGGGTGGATGCACAACAGAAACCAGAGAGGCCCTGAGTCGATGCAGTCTGTGCACATGTGCAAAGGAAACAAGAGAGCCTGGTGAAAAGTAAAAACCAGGGCAGACTTGAAAACAGTCTGAAGATGATACTTCCCAGGCCATTCACAGAATCATAGCAGAGAGAAGTCCTACTAGCTTGTGGTTTTGAGCAGAGCCTTCACCAATTTCTGGCTGAACAGTAAGCTATGCAGACACAGGGGCAACCCCTGGGAAACCAGGCTTAAAAATAAAAACAAGAAAGAATAAAACTGATGGAGACAGGAGAGTTTGCATTTGGCAGGGAAGATGGATTTTAGATATTTAGTCTTGAGATTAACAAATCAACAAAACAATAACAACATTCGAGAGGTAAAGTAAGAATCTAGAGTTGTTACAATATATTACCTAAAATGTTTAGTATTCAACAAAAAATGATGAAATAGTCAAATAAATAAGAAAATTTGCGCAAATGTTTGACTGATCAAAGACTACAAAGCAGCTATTATAAATACGTTCAAAGAAGTAAAGGAAGATTTAAAGGAAAGCACTGCAACAATGATTTAATGGACAGAAAACCCTCACAAAAAGCTAGAAATTATTTTTAAAAGAAGAAAAAAGAACCAAATGAAAATTCAGAAGCTTAAAAGTACAATAACAGAAATAAAATAATTTACTAGGAGGGCTCAGAATAAGAAATAATCAGTAAACTTGAAACTTGATCAGTATAAATTATCCAATCTGAAGAAGAGAGGGGAAAAACACTAGAAATGAACAGAGACTCAGAGACCTATGAGACAACATTACACATATACCAGTGTACATGTAATGAGAACTTCAGATGAAGAGAGAGATAAAGGGGAAGAAAAAATATCTGAAGAAATAATGGCCAAAGAAGTTCAATGAACCCAAAGTGGGTTAAACATAGAGATCTATATCCAGGCACATTATATTCAAAATGTTGAAAGTTGAATACATTTATAGCAGCCAAGAGAAAAACAATTCATCGCATACAGAAAAACAATAAGATTAACAGCTTGCTTTTCATCAGAATCTATGACCTCTGAAGGCAGTAGAATAGTACATTCAAAGTGTTAAAAGAAAAAAAAAACTATCGACCAGTAATTCTATATCAGCAAACTATCTTCCAAAAATGAAGTAAAAATGTATTTCCAAATCAATACAGAATAATAACTGCCAGCCAGTATGATATTTGGTGGAAAGAAAAATTAAGAAAACTCAAATGACCCAAAAGAAGCATCACCCAGCCTGGCTGGCCAGCATGGCTCAGTCAGTGGTTGAGCATCAGCCTATAAACCAGGATGTCAAGGTTGGATTCCAGGTCAGGGCACATGCCTGGGGTTTCGGGCTCGATTCCCAGTAGAGGGCGTGCAGGAGGCAGGCAATCAATGATTCTCTCTTCATTGATGTTTCTATTTCTCCCTCTCCCTTTCTCTCTAAAATCAGTAAAAATATATTAAAAATAAAAAGAAGAAGTATTGCCCAAACAGCAGGATACATAGAAGGCACAAGGTAAGATGACAGAAATAAATCCAAGCATATCAGTAAATCACAATAAATATAAATGTACTACACTCGCAAGAAATTGTCAGAATGTAGATAAAATAAAATCTAGCTATAAACAAAAGATATACATAAAACATAAGGAGACAAAATTCTTTTGAAATATGGAAAAAGAATGTTCTGAGAAAATGATAAACCAAAACATAGACTTAAGGGCAAAAAAATAATTATTATAGATAATAGAATGACATCTCTATGTGTTAAACCTGTTTATTCTTCTGTAAAGCAAAGATTATAAGCTATTCCTCCCAGGAGAAATATGAAATGTACACACAAAGTGCTAAGAAGAAGAAAATAAAAAACAGAGAAGAGGAATAGGAAATTTGGGGATAGGAGAGAACTAAAATTTAGATTTTACAACATTTGGGGAAATACTTGAAAGAACTGAGAGAGAGATCCATGGGAGTGTCTAGGAAGGGAAGATCCAGGCAGAAGGAGCAGTAGATGCAAAGGCTCTAAGACTGGTGTCAGAGGAGCAACCAGGGGATCAGTATGGCTGAAGTAGGTGAGGGGAGGGAACAGTGAGAGAGTGGTACTCAGAGGTGGCAAGGGCCAGATTATGCAGGGCCTTATATATCATAGTAAAGTCCTTGAGTTTTCCTCTAAGTAAAATTGAGGATTTTGAGTGAGTATCATTCTATTTTTAAGTGATTGTTCTGACTATTTTGAGAGAGCATGAAGTGAATAATTGCAAGAGACACACTAGAAGGCAGTCCAACAGTCCAGACAAAAGAATAAGGTGGCCTGGACCGGAGTGGTGACAGTGGAGGCAGTGGGGAGTGGTGGTATCCTGGATGCACTTTACCAAAAGGATTTGCTAAAAGATGAGATATGGGATGGGCAAAAGAGAAGGAAGTCAAGACTGACTCAAACTTTCAGACCAGAGCTCCTGGAAGGATAAAGTTGCCAGTACCTAAAACAGAGAAGACACTGGATGGAGCAGGAAATTTGGGGAGAAAAAGTATCAGCAGTTTAGTTTTAGACATCTTGATTTGAGATGTCTACTAAATATCCAAGTGAGGTTTTAATATACCATTAGATATACATGCCTAGCATTTATGGGTGGGTTTGAGCTGGCAATATACATACATTTGGGAGTTATCAGGCTCTTGATAACAATCAAAGCCATGAGCCTGATGGGATGAGCTCACCTAAGAAGTAAGTGTAGAGAGATATCCAAGAACTAGGCCCTGAAGAACTCCAATATGCAGATCCTGGAGAGTTGTAGGCACAGACTGAGAATAAGCAGTCAGAAAGAGAAGAACCTAAAAGGTGTGGTGTCCTCAAAGCCAACTGTGTAAGGTGTTTCGGGAAAGAGAGAGTCATCAGCTGTGTTAGATGTGGCTGATGGGTCAGGTAAAACAAGAACTGCACATTAACTAGTGGGTTTAGCCACAGAGGCTGGTCTGATGTGAAAAGATAGCTGTGCCAGTCAGATTCCCTGGTTCAGGAAATGTAACAGAGTTGCTGAGAGACTGCAGCAATAGGAGCCATTGGGATAGCCTTTGGCATTGCCTTTGCATCCCCCACTTTACCCCCCATACCCAGCATACAGTGGAAATAGCCAACCTTTATGGGCTGTTGGCTCTGGGCCAAGAACACTATTATGCTGCCTATTTTTTAATAGGAAACATGGGGCTCAAAAAAGTCAAGTAACTGACTTGCCCCAGGTCACTCAGCTTGGTAAGGAGCTGAGCTGGAATTCAAACCCATCTCATGCATTTAATTACTAAACTGCCTTGCTTCCCTTTAGTCAAGGGAAAGTCTCCACTTAAATATAGAACCCAAAATTATAAAATAGCAATTTGGGGCCCGGTACCTTGGGTTTGCATACATTTTCTCACGGAATACTCACAAAGCCTCTGCAAGAGAAATACCACTACTCTTGTCATTTTACAGCTGAGAAAACGGGGGCCTTGAGAGAACGTCTTGCTGGTGCTCCCATGCGGGCAGGTGGTGGGGAAAGAACTCAAGCCCAGGTCATCTGAGACCGCAGCTCTGCCTGTCCCACCTCTACAACCAATCCTGCCTTTTGCAGGGGGTGGGCTTGGAGCAACCAGGCCAGGGCAGGGCTGGAGAACTGAGAGAACTGAGGGTGCCCTTACATGCTCATCACTTTGAGGACACGTGGTTTTTAAGGATGACTCTGAGATCCCCAATCTCAAGTCAGTTCCAGGAGTCCCAAGGCTGGCTTCCCAGTTCCCCCAGAATCAGACCTGCACTCTCTCCCTGCCAGACCTTTGACTTTAAGGCCAAGGCTGAGCATGGACTGAATCCCCTTCCCACCCTTTCCTCCAGCATGCTGGGCCTCGCCCTACCTGTCCGGTGGTGAGGGAACGGCTGTAGCCAGGGATGGAGCTCCGGGGATGGATCCGGGGAGGGACGCAGCAGCTGGGAAAGGTCAAAATTCCAGATTCAGAATGGGGGTCTGTGAGGAGGCAGGGGAGGGGAATGAGAGGATTGGGCGCCCTGAGCAGGTTCTGCGCCTCAGAAACTCCCAGACAAGATCCCACAGAAGATTCCTGGGGAAAAGGACTCTCCCAAAGAAGCACTCAGATAGGGGTTATCAGAAGGACCCCTTCTTTCTTTTTTTAGTATAATTATATATTTTTTAATTTAAATTCTTTATTGTTTAAAGTATTACATAAGTCTCCTTAGAAGGACCCCTTTTTTCTATGGAGCAGACAGAGTAATACTGCCCAGTTGAACTTTAAGCAGGAAGCAGATTGGTGCTCACTCTACACACACCTCCTGCAGGAACCCAGTATCAGCTTCCCATTCCCCCTACCCCCTCTCCTCCTCTCCCCTCCCCTTCCAGTCCTTACTTGATCCGGGCCTGGTCCACACTGGAGGAGCGGCGGGAGGCAAAACGCCGGGCCAGCGCTTTGGGAGATGTCTTGGGACTGCCATCTGAGTCTCCACTCTCCTCATCCCCCATGGCTTTGATGTAGCTGCCGCTCCGCATCCTGCGACAGGGGATCTCTCCATCCTTGCCCCCAGTGGGGTAACCTCCCCAATCATCTTGCGGCACCTGTAGGAACAGGGGCCTCTGTCTCACAGACACGTCCCTACTGAATCTGAGGCCAGGACCCTCCTCTCCACTGCCAGTGGGAGGCGCTCTACCCTGGCTTGGGCAGACACACTCACAAGCATGTAGATTCAGAGCAGGAGGCAGGGCCCAGGCCGTACCCTCCCTTCCAGGAGATGCCTCATTATCCTGCATGGACCTGGTGCCACTTAACTGAGGGCAATCTAGAGCAGCGGTCACTAACCGGTGGTCTGTGTTGAGGTTCAAAAGGTTGGTGACTGCTGCCCTGGAGAATCTGGGTGGGCAGTGATATGTAGGAGCCAAAAGGTCAAAGATCAGAGGCCAAAGTGACCTCTGTCTACCCACCCCCATCAGCGAAGTATTACCTGACTTTAGTCACCTTTCACCCTTCCTTGTCCTTTCACCCTCATAAGCTGCTTGTATCCCCAAATCTCCATCTCTCCTCCCTTTCCTCTGTGAGAAGTCATAGCGGGGGAGTAAAATCAGATTTGTGTTTCAGAAAGAACATTTTAACAGTCCAAACAGGATGGATCATGAGGGCCAGGAGTAGGGCAGGGGCGAAAGTGGCAGAAGAGACCAATTAGAAGGCTGATGTTGATCTCCAGGCAAGAGATGATGAGGCCTAAATTAAGACAGTGACAATGAAGGGAAGAGGAGATGGAAGTGAGAGGTGCTGAGGAGCATCAGTGAGCCTGATTAGATATGGGGGTTGAGGGGGTAGGGAAGAGTCGGGGATGACTGGAGGCTGCTGGCGGAGGACCTGGGGGGCGGTGCTGCTGCTGCTCACTGAGCCATCGAATCCCAGAGAAACAGGTGGGGGAAGGTGAAAGCTCAGGGTTGAGCATGGTGAGTTTGGCAGAGAACTGCTGAACAGGTGGTTGGATGTTTGGTTCTGCAATTCCGTGGAGATCTGGGCTG
>PVJN01039786.1:0-19622 GCA_004026805.1 Lasiurus borealis
TTAGGATTCTGTATATTTTTTATTTCAGTTAGTGTCTCTAGTTGGTCCTTTTTCATCTCCTCTTGGGGCTTGCTAATTTTATGCATCATCTCTAGCATCTCTAGTAGGCTTTCGCTAAGTTTATCCACCTTCTCTACCATATTCTTGAGAGACCTTATAAACATGGTTTTGAACTCTATATCCAGTCGTTTTTTTTCCCCCATTTCTTTTGTTTTTGGTCCCTTCCCTTGTTTTGGCATTTTCACTAAGTCGGGGAAACTTTTTTACTTGCAAGACCACAGAAGCCTCTGTTGAGCTTGGGATGGGTGGAGTCTCAGGGCTTAAGGGACCGCCTTGCCTTCCAGTCGGCCCCGCCCTCCACGGCCCCCGAGTCACACGTGACTGGGTAATCGCTGGAGCGGTCCTGTGAGCGCGCGCGCTTGCAGTGCCTCCAGACCGCTGCCTTTCCAGCTCCCCTGCTCCCCTGCGCACCAGGACCACACGAGTCTAGGTCTCCAGGGTTTCGCCCGAAACAGGGGCTCAGTGGACTCAGAAGTGGCGCAGTTGGGAGGGTCTGTCTCCCGCCCAGTAGCAAAAGCCAGCGGCAGAATCAGCAATCTCTCCTCAGTGTGGCGCCGGCGCCCTGTGTGTGCGCGTACGCGCCGTGGCAACTCCCCTAAGTTTCTGTGCACTTCTCCCTTTTCACAGTCCAAACTCCCCCCGTAAGAGTTTCAGCTGGATCTGGGGTTTAGTGTCGTAGGATAAGGGGTTCAATGCTGTTGGGAGTCTCCGTTTCCCTCCCGTCAGAGAAAGCCAGCCAGGTACTCGGGCACCCGCTCTCTCAGCGCGCGCGTCTCCGTACCTCAGCTTTTTGCAGTTCCTCTGGGTGTCTGTGAGCGCCTCTCTTTCCCTCTAGCTGTAAAACTTCCACTCAGCCAGCTTTCCTGTGGTTTGGATGATGTCCGTTCTGTCTTTTAGTTGTAGTTTTGAAATTGTTGTGAGAGGCAGCAGTGTAGGTGTTTACCTATGCCGCCATCTTGGCTCCTCCTCCTTGCTCTCTCTCTTCTGGCACTCCCACAATTCTGATGTTGGTAAGTTTGAAGCTGTCCCAGAGTCTCCTTACATTATCTTCACATTTTTGGATTCTTTTCTCTTCTTGCTTTTCCAGTTGAGTGTTTTCTGGTACTTTATATTTCAAATTTTTTACTTGATTTTTGCTTTTCTCTAGTCTGCTGTTAGGACTCTGTATAATATTTTTTATTTCAGCAAGTGTATGTTTAATTTCTCTATCCATCTCTAGTTGGTTCTTTCTCATCTCCTCTTGGGTCACACTAATTTTATCCAAATTTTCTTTGATATTCTCGAAAAGCCTTATAAGCGTGGTTTTGAACTCTATATCCAGTCTTTTTTTTTTTTCCTCCATTTCTTTTGTTTGTGATCCCTTCCCTTGTCTCGGCATTTTCACTATGCTGGGGAAACTTCTGTGTTGAATTCAGCCTTATAATAGCAGGCTTGCAAAACCGCAGAAACCTCTGTTGAGCTTGGGATGGGTGGAGTCTCAGGGCTTAAGGGACCACCTTGCCTTCCAGTCGGCCCCGCCCTCCATGGCCCCTGAGTCTCACGTGACTGGGTAATCGCTGGAGCGGTCCTTGTGTGCATGGACCCTCATTGCCTCCAGACCGCTGCCTTTACAGCTCCCCTGAGCTCCAGGACCACACGAGTCTAGGTCTCCAGGGTTTCACCCGAAACAGGCGCCCAGTGGACTCAGAAGTGGCACAGTTGGGAGGGTCTGTCTCCTGCCCACTAGAGAAAGCCAGCTGCACAATCAGCAATTTGTCCTCCGAGCAGTGCTGTGCGCACCGCCACCAACCCTCTGATCTTTTGCAACTCCCCTAAATTTCCATGCACCTCTCCCTTTTCACAGTCCAAACTCGCACCGTATAAGTTTCGGCTGGATCTGGGGTTTAGTGTTATAGGATAAGGGGTTCAATGCCATTGAGAGTCTCCGTTTCCCTCCCGCCAGAGAAAGCCAGCCAGTTACTCGGGCACCCGCTCTCTCAGCATGCGTGTCTCTGTACCTCAGCTTTTTGCAGTTCCTCTGGGTTTCTGTGAGCCCCTCTCTTTCCTTCTAGCTGTAGAACTTCCACTCAGCCAGCCTTCCTGTGGTTCTGGTTGATGTCTGTTCTGTCTTTTAGTTGTAGTTTTGAAATTGTTGTGAGAGGCAGCAGTGTAGGTGTTTACCTATGCCGCCATCTTGGATTCCCCCTAAATTTCTTTACTGATTAGGTTCTTACATATGTGTCCTCATCCCTCCATTACACAGGTGTGCTCTTAACAGGCCAGCACATGAGACTTCATTCTCAGCCACTCACCCTGTGCTCAGGCAGAGGGAGGCCAGAGCAGACTACAGTCTAGAGAAGAGAGACTGGAATTTGTGACTCTGAAGTGAGAGCTAAAGGAACAACTGCCAGAATCACTGTGCTGAGTCATTCTCCCATACAGCAGATGCAGTCTTTATTGGGTGGAGCACTCCCCTTCATAATTGCGTCAGCCTGAGGGAATGCAATAGCCCTACCCTCTACACTCCCTCTCACCCTAACCTGCAGAGGTGTGCCCTGCTGAGGACTCTGCTGCCTGGGCCAAGGTGTAGAGGTCTGAGAAGACTCAGGGAGTATCATTGACTGAATTCTATGGCTTTGGGCAAGAGCCACTCCACCCACCTTCCCCAATGCCTGATTGGCACTTCCCCCTAACAGGAGAACCACTATCCCTACTCTCCCAACTATCAGAAGCCCCTTCATGCCAAGATCAGACTCCTGGCAGAGTCTGAGATAGACTGAGTTGTACCTCTAGGATGAGGGCCATTTTTCCCTTGCAAACACAACCAGTACAGAATTATCTCTTCACATGACCAAATTTTGGACTCTTTGGCCTGATAAACTCTACTTGCCTCATCCAGCTGACTCCCTGAGACTCTGACCCACCTCACAAAGGTATGTAAGCAAGAAGCTAGTGACAGCTAGCTTGATCCCTGGTAGGGATACCGAGGGGAGGCAACTGATAATGCTTTATTTCTCACATTTATGTTTCTCTCTGTTTCTTACTCCTTTCCCTAAAAGAAATCAATAAAAATGTATCCTCGGATGAGGATTTTAAAAAAGATTTCGCACAGAAAAGTAAACCATCTACAAAATGAAAACATAATCCACTGTATTAAAGAACATATTCACCAATGGTATATCTCATAAGAGGTTAATTTCAAAAGTGTATAAAGAATTAATACAGGAGGAAAATGGCCGCGGAGTAGACGCGTCTGGAGCTTTGTCGCTGGGCAGAGGGACAGAAAGCAGCTGAGAGTCGCACTGAGAGTGTTTGTTGTCAAGTTAAGAGTCAGCTATCCTCCAGGAGTAGGTGGGGGAATTCTAGATGGGGCTCTCCTGGCCAGGCAGCCCCACTGCCACGGGGTTTTTCTCTGCCTGAACCACCAGTACCAACACGGAGACAGCACCATCTTGCAGAGGGAGGTGGATGTCTGCCGTGGTCTGAAAGCTGCAGCTGAAGCACTCACTGAACAGCCAGCTGGGGGACCCAGAACATCGCGGGTCCCATTGAGGCAGATATGCTGCAGATTCACAGGAGATCCAAACGGCACATGGAAAGGTAAGATTTCGCCTGAGATAAGGTGAGGTCTCCTGTCCCGCAGAACAGAGACATGCACACTGTGGGAACTGGGCTTTGGGAAAGCTGCCTCTGGAGAGGTCCGCGAAGGTGGGGCAGGGCATGATCCCTAAGTGTGGAGGCAAACTCTCAGAGCTGTTGACAGAGGGGAGCTCTGGAAAACAACTCGTTTTGATCTGAGGCAGAGGGACACCCTGAGAGTTATTACAGTGTCCAGCTACAAAGTCCCACAAACCGGTTTTGAGAACCACAGAGTAGCAGGATCTGAGCACAGCCTAGAGAAGTCCTGTGCTTTCTCTCAGAGGTCAATTCCAAAACACTGCCACCCATTGGATTAGCCACAAATTGACACTCGCATAACCACAAAAGAATAAAAAGAATAAAACACAACTCAGCAGTGGAACACAGGGAACTGCAATAGCCTCCCAAATGGGAAACGGAAGTGCCAAGCAGAACAATAGCGGAAGTGAACGACCATTCTAATTTTTTTTCTTTTTCTTATTTTTAAATTTCTTATTTTATTTTCTATTTTTTCATTTTTGCATATTTTAATTGAAAAACTATTTTTTCTTTCCTCCTCAATTGATTTTATCTTTTTTTATATATTTTATTGATTTTTCACAGAGAGGAAGGGAGACAGAAAGTGAGAAACATCAATGAGAGAGAGACATTGATCAGCCACCTCCTGCACACCCCACACTGGAGATGTGACCACAAGCAATGTCCATACCCCTGACCGAAATTGAACCCAGGACCTTCAAGTCTGCAGGCCAATGTTCTATCCACTGAGCCAAACCTGTCTCAGCAGCTGTTAACTTTTTAATTACTACATTTTTGTTTTCAACTAGTATTATTACTACTACTATTTTACATTTTTGGAAAAAAACAAGTGTAATTTTGGTTTCCCTTTATTTTACTATGAGAATAGAGTTCTACATTCTATTTTCATCTTTCCTTTAGAATAATTTTACTCTATCTCAACTCTACCTTAATGCCAACATTTTCTCCTAACTCTCCCCATTTTGTTGTCTTCTTTTCACTTTCCCTTTTCCAACTATAGATTCTCCCTATTCTTTCTCTTTAACTGGTTAAAATTACACCCCACTTATATATCTAATATCAAATCCCCTACTCCAAGTCCATACAAACCTCTCTCTTCTTGGCCTCACTATCCAAAAAGTTGTTTTTCTCTATGTCTTTTTGTTGACGTTTCCCTGAACAGTGATTATATCGATTTTTTTGAACTTTTTTAGTGAGATTGTTTTAGCTTATTCTACTTGTTTTATTTTGCTTTTTGTTTCCTTGGTTTTAGTTTGCTTTTTACCTCTCTTTTACCTGGCCTTCCTCCATACCAGTTGTTATTTATAGTTTGTATTAATCTCCAGGTACTGGTTGCCAGCATTTGTTGGGATTAGTGACTGTGCTACTGGTGTTTTCTCCTGACATCTATATTTTGTTCCCTGTTTCTCTCTTATCCTCTTTCTTTTCTCTCTGACTTTTTCCTCTTTCTCTTTTCTTCTATTTCTTCTCCTTTTTATTTTTTATTTTATTTTATTATTCATGTATTTATTTTATTTTATCATCTCCCAATTTGATTTTTCCATTTCTTTCTTTTCTTTTTTCCTCATTTTCCTCTTCTTCTTTCTCTACTTACCCCTAATTTGTCTTTCATTGGTGATCACCTTATTTGTGATTATTAACATCCTGAATACATTTCTACTCAGTGCCTTGGGTGCTGTACCTGATCGTGTGGTAGTTTGTGCCTTTAAATCAACGTAGGAGAGAGAAATACAAAACCAGACACCGGGAGAAGAAAGACCATGGGCAAAAAAGGAAACAGCCCAGATAAGACAAAAAGGCAGGTTTCACCAGAAAAGGAAGTAAACGAAATAGAAGCAGAAATAAGCCTGCCAGGGAAAGAGTTCAGAGAAATGATCATAAGGTGGATGAAAAGAATGGAAAACAAAATTGGCAATGTGTGTAAGAGGCAAGAAGAAATGAAGAAAACCCAAGAGGAAATGAAAAAGAAGGAAGAAGAAATGCAGAAAAAGAAAGAAGAAATGCAGAGGAACGTAGAAGAAATACAGAATAATCAAGAAGAAATGAAAAATAACATCACTGCTATAAAGAACTCAATAGAAAGCATCAAAAGTAGACTAGAAGATGCAGAGGACCACATCAGTGAGCTAGAAGACACGGTAGGAAAATATACCCAAGTAAAGCAGCTTTTAGAAAAAAAAAAAGTTAAAAAGCAGGAGGAGAGCCTGAGGTAAAATTGGGGTAAAAGGAAGCAAAACAACATACTCATAATTGGGGTTCCAGAAAGAGTGGAAATTGAACAAGGATTAGAAAATGTGTTTGAAGAAATAATGACAGAAAATTTCCCCAATATAGGAAAGAAAAAACTCACACAAATGCAAGAAGCTCACAGAGTACCAAGCAAAATGAACCCCAACAAAACGACACCAAGGCACATTATAATTAAATTGGCAAACACGAACGACAAAATAAAAATCTTAAATGTAGCGAAGGAGAAACTGGAAGTTACCTACAAAGAAACCCCCATAAGACTAGCTACTGATTTCTCAACAAAAACTCATCAGGCCAGAAGGGAATGGAATGAAATATACAAAGTCATTGAAAGGAAGTGTCTGAATTCAAGAATACTGTACCCTGCAAGCATTTCAACCAAAATTGAAGGTGAAATCAGAAGCTGCGAAGACAAAAAAGGATTAAGGGAATATATTACCACCAAACAAGAAATGTAAGGAATGTTAAAGGGTCTGCTGTAATAAAAAGAAAGAGGAAGTGAAGAAAAAACTCAGGGCTAAAGACTAAAAATGGCCAGAAATAAGTACTTACCAATAATAACTTTAAATGTAAATGGATTAAATGCTCCAATCAAAAGACATAGGGTAAAAAAATGGATAAGGAATCATGATCCATATATCTGCTGTCTGCAGGAAACCCACCACAGGAAAAGAGATACACACACATTGAGGGTGAAGGGATGGAAGATGGTATTTCAGACAAATGGAAATGAAAAAAAAGCTGAGGTTGCAATACTTATCTATGACAAATTAGATCTCAAAGTGAAGGACATAACAAGAGACAAAGTAGGCCACTTCATAATACTAAAAGAAACAATGAAACAAGAAAAAATAACTCTCGTGAACATATATTCACCCAATATAGGAGCACTTAATACATAAAAAAACTCCTGGAGGATATTATGGAAGAGATTGACAGCAATACAATCATAGTAGGAGACTTTAATACCCCACTGTCACCACTGGGCAAATCCTCTAAACAAAAAATCAGAAAAGAAACATCAATCCTAAATGATTCACTAGACCAGATAGAATTAATTGACATCTTCAGAACATTTCACCCCAAAGCCACAGAATGTACATTCTTCTCTGGTGCTCATGGGTCATTTTCAAAAATAGATCATATTTTGGGTCATAAAAAAGTTTCTTCAAATTCAAGAAGATAGAAATCATATCAAGCATTTTCTCAGACCACAGTGGCATAAAACTGGAAATCAACTATAATAAAAAAAATAGAAAGAAATCAAACACATGGAAACTAAACAGCATGCTATTAAACAATGACTAAGTAAACAAAGAGATCAAGGAAGAAATAGAAAACATCATGACCACAAATGACAATGACAACACAACAATACAAAATTTATGAGACACTGTGAAAGCAGACTTGAGAGGAAATTTCATAGCCCTACAAGCCTACAAAAAAAAAACAAAAACAGGAAACAACAGTAATAATTTACCTAATCCTAAAACTCAAAGAGCTAGAAAGAGAGCAACAAGAAAAGCACAGTGTAAGCAGAAAGAATGAAATAGTAAAGATCAGAGTGGAGATAAACAACATGGAGACCAAAGAAAAAATTAAAAATATCAACAGAACCAAGAGCTAGTTCTTTGAAAAGATAAACAACATTGATGGACCTGTAGCCAGACTCACCAAAAATCAAAGAGAGAAGACCCAAATAAACAAAATCAGAAATGAAAGACGAGAAATAAAAACAGACCCCGCCAAAATACAAAGGATTGTTAAAAAATATTATGAACAACCCTATTTCAACAAATTGGAAAACCTGCAAGAAATAGACATACTCGTAGAAAAATATAACCTACTAAAACTCAATCAGGAAGAATCTAAACACCTCAATACTCCAATAACTATGGAAGAAATTGAAGCAGTCCTCAAAAAGCTTCCAGCAAATAAAAGCCCGGGACCAGATGAATACACAGGAGAGTTCCAGCAAAAAATTCAAGGAAGAATTAAAACATATCCTCATCAGACTCTTCAAAAACATTCAAGAAGAAGGAACACTTCCAAACACCTTCTATGAAGCCAGCATCACCCTAATATCAAAACCAGATAAAGGCAACACTATGAAAGAGAATTATAGGCCAATATCTCTCATGAACATAGATCCTAAAATCCTAACCAAAATTCTAGGAAATTGGATCCAGCAGTATATCAAAAGGATCATACACCATGACCAAGGAGGATTCATCCCAGGAATGCAGGGATGGTAGAATATCCACAAATCAATAAATGTGATATATCACATAAACAAATTGAGAGATAAATATCACATAGTCATATAATTGATGCAGAAAAAGCATTTGACAAAATCCAACACCCTTTCTTGATAAAAACTCTCAGCAAAGTGGGAATAGACGTTTCGTACCTCAAAATCACAAAAGCCATATATGATAAACCCACAACTAACATCGTACTCAAAGGGCAAAAACAAAAATCATTTCCCCTAAGAACAGGAACAAGACAGGGATGCCCACTCTCACCTCTCCTGTTCAACATAGTACTGGAAGTATTAGCCATTGCAATTAGACAAGCAGAAGAAATAAAAGGCATCCAAATTGGAAAAGAAGAAGTAAAGCTGTCCTTATTTGCAGATGACATGATACTGTACATAAAAACCCTGAATGACAACATCCCAAAAATAATTGACTTAATAAATAAATTGGGCAAAGTTGCAGGATACAAAATTAATGACAAGTAATCTGTGGCATTTCTATACACTAATAGTGAAATTACAGAAAGAGAGACAAAAAAAAAGTAATCCTATTTACCATAGTACCAAAAAAATTAACATACCTAGGAATTAACCTAACTAAAGAGGTAAAAGACTTATATGTAGAAAAGTACAGGACACTGAAAAAAAAGATAGAGGAAGATCTTAACAGGTGGAAGAGCATACCATGCTCATGGATAGGGAGAATCAACATCATTAAAATATCCATACTACCAAACCAATCTATAGATTCAATCCACTACGATTAAAATACCAACAACATATTTCACAGACCTAGAAAGAATTCTTCATAGATTCATCTGGAACAAAAAAAGACCATGAATAGAAACAGCAATTCTTAGAAAGAAGACTAAAGTAGGTGGGATCTCAATATCAGACTTCAAGCTATATTACTGTTCTGAAAACAGCCTGCGACTGGCACAAGAGCAGACATATAGACCAATGGAATAGAATAGAGAACCCAGATATCCACCCAAACCACTATGCTCAACTAATATTTGACAAAGGAGGCATGAACACTCAATGGAGCAAAGATAGCCTCTTCAATAAATGGTGTTGAGGAAATTGGACAGATACATGCAAAAAAATGAAACTGGACCACCAAATACAAAAATAAACTCAAAATGGATACAGGACTTAAACATTAGAAGGGAAACTATAAAAAATATTAGAGGGATCCACAGGCAGCACAATCTCAGACATATGCCTAAAGAACTTCTTCACTGATACTGATCAAAAGGCAATGGAAGCTAAAGAAAAAATAAACAAATGGGCTACATCAAAATAAAAAGCTTTTGCAAAGCAAAAGAAACCATCAACAAAACAACAAGAAAGACCACTGTATGGGAGAACATATTTGCAAATATTACCACTGATAAAGGTTTAATCTCCAACATCCACAGCCAATTTATACAACTTAATAAAAGGAAGATAAACGATTCAATAAAAAAGGGGCAATGGACCTAAATAGAACCTTTTCCAAAAGATGACAGAAGGAAGGCCAAGAGACATGTGAAAAAATGTTCAAAGTCACTAATTATACGAGAGATTAAAATCAAAATGACAATGCGATACCATCTTACACCTCTCAGAATGCCAATCATCAACAAATCAACAAATGACAACTGTTGGCAAGGATACGGATAAAAAGGAATCCTTGTTCACTGTTGGTTGGAATGCAGACTGGTGCAGCCACTGTGGAGAACAGCATGGAGTTTTGTTAAAAAAAAAAAAAAAAAACTAAAAATGGATCTCCCATTTGTCCCAGCAATCCTAATCTTAGGAACTTATCCTAAGAAATTAGAGAAACCAATCAGAAAGGATTTATGCACCCCTATGTTCATAGCATTACAATTTACAATAGCTACAATTTGGAAACAGCCTAGGTACCCGTCAGCAGATGAGAGGATCAGAATACTCTGTTACATCTACACAGTGGAATTCTATGCTGCCATTAAAAAGAAGGAACTCTTATCATTTGCAGCAACCTGGATGGAACTGGAGAGCCTTATGCTTAGTGAAATAAGTCATTCAATGAAGGAGAAGCACCACATGATCTCACTCATTTGTGGATAATAAAGAACATTGTAAACTGATGAACAAAAGGATAGATACAGAGGCAGTAAAGCATCAAACAGACTGTCAAATTATAGCGGGAAGATTAAGGAGAGGTGGGGTAGATAAGATATCAATCATAGGACTTGTATCTATACATATGAGCATAACCAATGAACATAGACACTGGGGTGTTGGTGTCTGCCTGGGAGGGAGGGGGTAAAATGGGGAGATATGTATACATGTAACACAATAAAAAAAGAAGCAATACGGACTCACTCATTTTCTGATTATAATGAACAACATAAACTGATTAACAAAAACAGATCCAGAGACAGAAAAGCATCGATCAGATGCTTAAACCTCCAAGGGAAGGTAGGGGATGATGGGAGTAAAGGGAAGAGATAAGTCAAAAGACTTGTATACATGCATATAAGCATAACCAATGGACAGAGACAGCAGGGGGTTAGGGAATATATGAGAGTGAGGTGAGGGGGGAGACAATGGAGGATCTGAACACATATGTAACACCTTAATCAATAAAAACTAAAAAATAAATCTCTTTTAAAAAAGAACTAGTACATTTCAACACCAAAGATTAATAACCCAGCTGAACATCAGAAACAATCCTATTTAAATACAGGTAAAGAGCTTGATACTTCTCCAAAGAGGACATACAGAAGGGCAATTGACATGAAAAGATACTAATCATCAGAAACTTGCAAATTAAAACCACAATGAGATAGCATCTCACACCTGTCAGGATGGCTATCATTAATAAATCCACAAATCGGAGAATCCAAGATGGCGGCATAGGTAAACACCTACACTACTGCCTCACACAAAACTTTCAAAACTACAACTAAAAGATAGAACAGACATCATCCAGAACCACAGGAAAGCTAGCCGAGTGTAAGTTCTACAGCTATAAGGAAAGAGAGGGGCTCACAGAAACCCAAATGAGCTGCAAAAAGCTGAGGTACTGAGACCCGCTCGCTGAGAGAGCGGATGTCCGAGTACCTGGCTGGCTTTCTCTGGCAGGAGGGAAACGGAGACTGCCAATGACATTGAACCCCTTATCTTACGACACTAAATCCCAGATCCAGCAGAAACTCATACGGGGGGAATTTGGACTGTGAAAAGGGAGAGGTGCACGGATTTTTAGGGGAGTCGCAAAAGATCAGAGTTCTGGTCGTGCACCGTGCGGCGTGAAGGACAGATTGCTGATTGTGCAGCTGGCTTTCGCAACTGGCGGGAGACAGACCCTCCCAACTGTGCCACTTCTGAGTCCACTGGGCCCCAGTTCTGGGTGAAACCCTGGAGACCTGGACTCTTGCGGTCCTGGTGCGCATTGGAGCTGGAAAGACAGCAGTCTAGACGCACTGCGGGCCGTGCGCACAAGGACCGCTCCAGTGATTACCCAGTCACATGAGACTCAGGGGCTGTGGAGGGCAGGGCCGACTGGAAGGCAAGGCAGTCCCTTAAGCCCTGAGACTCCACCCATCCCAAGCTAAACAGAGGCTTCTTCGGTTTTCCAAGTCTGGTATCATAAGGCTGAATTCAACACAGAAGTTTCCCCGGCATAGTGAAAATGCCTAGAAAACGGAAGGAATCACAAACAAAAGAAATGGAGGGAAAAAAACGACTGGATATAGAGTTCAAAACCACGCTTGTAAGGTTTTTCAAGAACATGCTAGAAAAGTTGGATAAATTTAGCAAGAGCCAAGAGGAGATGAAAAAGGACCAACTAGAGATGCAAAAGAGCCAACTAGAGATGGAAAAGGTCCAATTAAAATTGATAAAGGACCAACTAGAAATTAAATATACACTGACTGAAATAAAAAATATTATACAGAGTCCTAACAGCAGACTAGAGAAAGGATAGAATCAAGTCAAAAATTTGAAATATAAAGAAGCAGAAAACACTCAACTAGAAAAGCAAGAAGAGAAAAGAATTAAAAAATGTGAAGATAATGTAAGGAGACTCTGGGACAGCTTCAAGCGTACCAACATCAGAATTGTGGGGGTGCCAGAAGAAGAGAGAGAGCAAGATACTGAAAACCTATTTAAAGAAATAAAGACTGAAAACTTCCCACATCTGGTGAAAGAAATAGACTTACAAGTCCAGGAAGCACACAGAACCCCATATAAAAGGAATCCAAAGAGGACCACACCAAGACACATCATAATTAAAATACCAAGAGCAAATGACAAAGAGAAAATATTAAAAGCAGGAAGAGAAAAACAGTTTATTACCTACAAGGGAGCACCCATACAACTGTCAGCTGATTTCTCAACAGAAACAATGTAGGCCAGATGGGAATGGCAAGAAATATTCAACGTGATGAATAGCAAGAGCCTACAACCAAGAATAATCTGTCCAGCAAAGCTAACATTCAGAATTGAAGGCCAGATAAAGAGCTTCACAGATAAGAAAAAGCTAAAGGAGTTCATCAACTCCAAACCAGTATTATATGAAATGCTGAAAGGTATTCTTTTAGAAGAGGAAGAAGAAAAAGGTCAAAGACAAAAAATTAGGAACAACAAATACGTATCTATCAACAAGTGAATTAAAAATTTGATGAAAAGAAAAACTGGTGAATGTAATGGAATCAGGAGCACAGAAAGGGAATGGACTGATAATTCTCAGGGGGAAAGGGGTGAGGGGTGTACAGGGAGAGACTGGACAAAAATCATACACCTATGGATATGATCAATGGGAGGGAGCTAAGGACAGAGGAAGGTGTGGGAGCTGGGTGGAGGGGTGCTATGGAGGGGAAAAAAGAGAAACAAATGTAATAATCTGAATAATAAAGATTTAGTTTTAAAAAAATAAAATACATTCTGTGAAACAAAAATAAATAAATAAAAATAAATCCACAAATCCCAAGTGTTGATGAGGATGTGAAGAAACGTAAATCTTCATGCACTGTTGGTGGGGATCTAAAGTGGTGCAGCCACTATGGAAAGCAGTATGAAGATCCCTCAAAAAATTTAAAATGGAACTGCTTTATGTCCCAGTGATTCCACTTCTGGGTATATATTTAAAGAAACCAAAACACTAATTTGAAATATTATATGTACCTTTGTTTTCATTGCAGTGCTATTTACTTTAACTAAGATTTAGAAGCACAACAAGTGTCACTAATAGATGAGTGGGGGATAAAAGTGGTGGTATGTATATAAAATGGAATATTACTAGGCCATAAAAGAGAATGAAATCCCACCACTTATAATGGCATGGATGAACTTAGAGCAAGCATGACTTGTTTGGCATGCTTCACCTAGAGTGTATTATGCTAAGTGAAATAAGTCAGTCATAGAAAGACAAATATTATGTGATTTCACTTATATGTGGAATCTAAAGAACAGGATAAATGAAGAAAC
This sequence comes from Lasiurus borealis, assembly GCA_004026805.1. Taxonomy (NCBI): domain Eukaryota; kingdom Metazoa; phylum Chordata; class Mammalia; order Chiroptera; family Vespertilionidae; genus Lasiurus; species Lasiurus borealis. Next base: position 13,685 of record PVJN01039786.1, read on the forward strand.
AAAGCAGAAACAGACTCACAGATACAGAGAACAGATTGATGGTTGCCAGAGGAGAGCGGGTTTGGGGACTGTGTGAAAAATGTGAAGGGATCAAGTAGTACACATTGTTAGTTACAAAACAGTCATAGGGGTATAAATAAAGCATAGGGAATATAATCAATAATATTGTAATACCTCTATGGTATCAGGTGGGCACTGGAAATGTCATCGGTTACACTTCATAAAGTATGTGATTATCTAGCCAGTATGCTGTACACCTGAAACTAATACAAGATAATATTGAATGTAAATGGTTATTGAAAAAGATAAAATCTACACTAATAAAAGAGAAACATGCAAATTAACCATCCATCTGCTACACCCACCAGCCAATCAGGAGTGAGTATGCAAATTAACCCAACAAAGATGGAGGTGGCCATGGAGCTAGAGTGAGCAGGAGGCTTGAGTTGCCCCCAGTGATGGAGGAAGCCAAGCTTCCCACCCTCCCTGTATGCTGCTGAAGGAGTGGCTGGGAGCCTGGGTCACTAGGAGCAACCCAGACTTCTAGCCGGCCCCTGCCTCTGATCAAGGAGAAGATGGAAAAAACAAAGGAAAGGCTTGGGAGCCTGGGTTACTGGGTGGCATGGCTAGCCTGAAAACAGTCCTCAGCCCCTTACCCAGGCTGGCCACACCCTAATGGAGTAAGAGTCCCCATTGGGGGACCTGGCCAGCCTGCAAACACCCCACAGCCTCTCACCCAGGCTGGCCATGTCCCCAAGGAGTGAAGGAGGGTATGGCCAGCCTGAAATCAGTCATCAGCCCCTCACCCAGGCTGACCTGGCACCCCAGGAGGAACCCCCAACCTGAAGGGGGCATGGCCAGCCTGCAAACCACCACAGGTCCCTTGCCCATGCTGGCCCATGCCCCAAGGGAATCTCCACCCTGATCCAGGACATCCTCAAGGCAAACCAGCCAGCCTCACCCATGCACCAGAGCTCTATCTATACTGATAAAAGGGTAATATACTAATTAGACTGGGAGACCTTCCAGGAGACCTTCTGGACGTTTTTCTGGACAAAGCCATGGTGTCAGGGCCGAGGCAGTTAGAGTCCAAGAGGGGAAGGCAGTTGTGGGTGATCAGGCCAGGATGGGATGGCAGTTGTGGGTGATCAGGCAGGTGGGGGTGGCCATTGGGGGTGAGTACACTAGCATGGGGGGGGGGGGTTGAGGGTGATCAGGCTGGTAGTGGGCATTTGGAGGCAAGCAGGTCAGCTGCAGGGGGCATTTGGGGGTGAGCAGGCCGGCAGGTAGAGTGGTTAGGGACAATCGGGAAAGCAGGCAGGTGAGTGGTTAGGATCCAGCAGTCCAGATTGCTAGAGTGATGTCCAATTTCTGGTTTAGACCCAATCCCTGTAAACCGGCAATAGGACATCTTTCAAGGGGTCCTAGATGGGAGAGGGTGCAGGCCAGGCTGAGGGACACCCCCCCCCCATGCACAAATTTTGTGCACTGGGCCACTAGTATTTAAATAAGTCCCTTCAAACCTTGTATCTATTAACCTCTATAGTAACATTAAGAATCAAGTACAATCGTATAAGTATTCCCTTGTAGGTAGCTAACTGTTTTTCTCTTGTTGCTTTTAAGATTCTCTCTTTTGGCTCAGTGGATAGAGCGTTGGCCTACAGACTGAAAAGTCCCAAGTTTCTGGTTAAGGGCATGTACCTTGGTTGAGGGCACATGCCAATAGGAGCTGTGCAAGAAGATTCTCTCTTTGTCTTTTGCCCTTGGCATTTTAATTATGATATGTCTTGGTGTGGTCTGCTTTGGATTCCTTTTGTTTCGGGTTCTCTGTGCTTCCTGGACTTAAAACTTTATTTCTTTCACCAGGTAGGGGAAGTTTTCAGTCATTATTTCTTCAAAAAGGTTTTCAGTATCTTGCTTTCTCTCTTTTTCTGGCACCCTCATAATTTGGATGTTGGTACACTTGAAGTTGTCCCAGAGGCTCCTTACACTATCTTCACATTTTGGGGTTCTTTTTCCTTTTTGTTTTTCTGGATGGGTGTTTTTTTTTTTGTTTGTTTTTTTGTGGGTTTTTTTTTGCTTCATTTTTTTAAATGTATTTTACTGATTTTTCACAGAGAGGAAAGGAGAGAGATAGAAAGTCAGAAACATCCATGAGCGAGAGACACTGATCAGCCGCCTCCTGCACGCCCCACTGTGGAGATGTGCCTGCAAGCAAGGCACATGTCCCCGACCGGAATCGAATCTGGGACCCCTCAGTCTGCAGGCCGACACTCTATCCACTGAGCCAAACCGGTTTCGGCTGCTTCATATTTTAAATCAAAGACTTGATTATTGAGATCCTCTAGCTCAGTGGTCAGCAAACTGGCTCTGTTGACTAATGAGTTTGCCAACCACTGGGATAGGAGCTTAATCACTAGGAACAACAATAGCCTGTAATTATTGGAATCAAGAGTCTAGATCAGTGGTCGGCAAACTCATTAGTCAACAGAGTGGCAAACTGTGACTCATAAGCCGCATGTAGCTTGTGAGCCGCATGTGGCTCTCAAGTCACAGTTTGCCAACCACTACTCTAGTCTACTGTTGGATCTCTGTATATTACACTGACAGAAATAAAGAATAATATACAGAGATCCAACAGCAGAATAGAGGATCCCAAAAATCAAGTCAAAGATATACATCAAATACAAAGTCAAATCAAATACAAAGAAGCAAAAACCACCCAAATGGAAAAGGGAAAACCAAAAAGAATCCAAAAATATGAAGATAGTGTAAGAAGCCTCTGGGGCAGCTTTAAGCATATAAACATCCAAATTATAGGCGTGCCAGAAGAAGATATCAAGATATTGAAAATCTATTTGAAGATATAATGACTGAAAACTTCCCCTACCTGGTGAAAGAAATAGACTTACACACAGAGAAACCCAAACAAAAGGAATCCAAAGAGGACCACACCAAGATACATCATAATTAAAATACCAAGGGCAAAAGACAAAGAAAGAATCTTAAAAGCAGCAAGAGAAAAACGGTTAATTACCTACAAGGGAGTGCCCATAAGACTATCAGCTGAGTTCTCAACAGAGACCAGAAGGGAGTGGCAAGAAATATTCAGTGATAATAGCAAGAACCTACAACCAAGATTATTCTACCTAGCAAAGCTATCATTCAGAATTTAAGGTCAAATAAAGAGCTTCACAAATAAGAAAAAGCTAAAGGAGTTCATCACCACCAAACCAGTATTATATGAAATCCTGAAGGGTATTCTTTAAGAAGAGAAAGAATGAGAAAAGGGTAAAGATAAAAATGATGAACAACAAAGTGACAACAAATATGTACCTATCAACAAGTGGATCTAAAAATTAAATGAATAGAAAATCTGATGAAAAGAATAAACTGATGAATAGAATAGAATCAGGGGCATAGAAAAGGAATGGATTGACGATTCTCGGGGGAAGGGGGTGTGGAGGGTGCAGAAAGAGAATGGAAAAAAGTCATACACCCATGGATGAAGACAGTTGCAGCAGTAAGGGCAGGATGGGGTGCGAATTGGGTGGAGGGGAGCTATGGGGGGGGACATGAACAACTGTAAGAAGCTAAACAATAAAGATTTATTTTAAAAATGCATAACAAAGGCCATGTGTATTAATAATAAAATATTTCATGAACAAAACAAGATGGAAAAGTACAGAGATTGTGTCCTATTTATATAAAGTTTAAAGGCGTGCAAACCATATAGCATATTGTATATTGATAAATATGTACACTGCAGTAGTTTAAACTCTTATAAAAAATTATTATTGTAACACTTAGGATAGTGGTTACTTCTGAAGAGGGTTGAGGAGGAATGAGATCTGGGAGTTGAACAAATAGTTTTTTTTCCCTTCTAAATAAATATGAAGCAAATTTGGTGAAATATTGACAGTGGATTTGTTTTCTTATTCTCTGTATATTGCATAAAAATTAATAGATTGAAAATCATTTGTGTCAATATGTTCATGCATCATCTCAATTCATCTCTCATAGCAGCAGTTGTTTATGTGCCACTTTTTGGACAACAATGCTATAGGAGATTAGTAAATAGACCATAAAAGTTGGGTTAAAATCTTGCCTTTACCCTGTACTAATTGTGTAGCCTTAAGAAGTTACTTAAATTTTAAAAAGGGACAGTTCCCTTTGTGCTTGATTGGATTAATGTCTACCTCATAAAGTAGTTGTCAGAATTAAATGATGGTTTGGGGATAGTCATGAAAAATAATGATTTCAACAAAGTACATTTTCTGTCTAATGGGAAGTGCTACAAAATGGGAATTGTTGGATTATTTATCTATGGGGAGAAGTCAAGGAAGACATTTTAGAAAAAAGTGACCATTTGAATCTCGAAGGACTTTGGAAAATTAACCAATTGTTCATGGAAATCAAGGGATGTTTTATACAAAAAGAATGGAATGGCATATGGCAGAAGCATAAATGTCCATAACTGAATTTGGGGAACATCCATGAACAAAGCCAAATATTTAATTTTTGTGTTAGTCTCTGAAAATATTTTACCTCCCACTTTGGGTGTATCCTTTCAAAGTACCACATAAGTCAAAGATGACGATGAATGGCTTTGAGATGAGTGGAAAGAATGATGGTGACCTGTGGGAAGTAATCATTTATCTGGGATGCAGTCAAATGCTAAAAACAGAACTGGAGGCAAACATGTTGAACTCATCTAAAGATGATCTCCCTTTCCCCTACTTTTATTTCTCTATTTTCCATAATATCTCCATTTTCCAGACACACTTTCCAAAAATAGTCTGTTAAAAAAGTATTACTCAAACTATAAACCTTTAGACAAAATTACTATAACTGACAAAATGAGGCTTTTTGTTGGGGTTCAATGGCTGAGTGATGGACTGGATCTCTGCCCGGTTGGCTGAATTACATTAATAACCAGACTAGAAACTTGTAGAACTGGCTATTATGTTCTCCCAAGAAGCAAAACAACTTGGAATGATTCATATCAGTGCATTAAAGCTTGGATTTTATGACAGTCAAAAGTTAAAATTGAATAAGAATTGTTAATGTTGTGCCACCATATAGGTATAACTTTTTAAAAAATGGACTTGAGTAGGGAAAGTAATAGAATAGCAAAATGCCCTGTAGAATAAATCAAAATTCTGTAGTCACGCTGCCACAACATCATATACCCAAGTGATCTTATTATTCATACTAGAGGCCTGGTGCACAAAATTTGTGCACTGGCGGGAGGGGGGGATGTCCCTCAACCCAGCCTGCACCCTCTTCAATCTGGGACCCCAAATGTCAGACATTCCTCTCTCAATCCGGGACTGTTGGCTCCTAACCACTCACCTGTCTGACTGCCTGATTGCCCCTAACCACTCTGCCTCTGGCCTGATAACCCCCTAATTGCTCTCCTGCCAGCCTGATTGACATTTAATCATTCCCTTGATGGTATGATCACCCCCAACTGCCCTCCCCTGCCAGCCATCTTGTGACAATGTGGAGGAGGCCACCTTTTGATGATGTGGGGGTGGCCATCTTGTGATGACATGAGGGCAGCCATCTTGTGATGTGAGGGTGTGAGCATCAACTTGCATATTATCCTTCATTATATAGGATCATATTAGCAATTATATATGCCCTGGGTGAGACCAGTGAGACAAAATGGGAATTGTTGGATTATTGACAATGGATTTGTTTTCTTATTCTCTATATATTGCACACAAAAAAAGGAATTCATTTTTAGTACCTATGTCCTCAGGGAGAAAAGGTGAACTAAGACTCTAGTTGTGATCACATGTTTAGTGTTATGAAGGAAACTGATATTGGAGCCAAGGCATTGTTTCCCTTTGTACAAAACTCTGAAAATGATAATTGTTTAAAAATATGAGAAATGACTGTGGAATATGAAGGGAGATGGTTACTCAAAAGC
>PVJN01039787.1:0-19622 GCA_004026805.1 Lasiurus borealis
CGGAATATCGCGAGAGGGGCGCTCGGCACCCATTGGCTGCGAGGGTTGAATGTAAGATGGCGCCCAGGGAGCTGTGAGGGGAAAATCCTGTCGGTGTTGGAGCGGCGACGGCAGAACCGGACCCCCGAGCGGCGCGGCGGGGCCGGCGGGTAGAGCGGCGGCGGCGGCGGCGGCGGGCGGCGACGTCGCCGGGTGAGGGCTCCAGCGGGGGAGGGGACGAGGCGCGGCGGCGGCCTGAGACAGCGGGCCCACCCCACACAACGGCAGAGCGGGCGGGCGGGGGCGGGCGGGCCGCTGCCGCGGGGCCCTGGAGACCTTGGGGCGGCTCCGGGAGCCGAGAACGCCCCTGGGCTCGCGCGCCTTCGCCCCTTGGGTGAGGGGGGGGGAGGAGCGGGCCGGGGGACCCGGTGGGCGCGGCGCGCGCACGCGCGCTGGGGACGCGCGCGCGCGGCGGCGGGGCCTGTTTATACGCGCGGGGGCGCGCGCGCTGTGCGGCTGCTCCAGGTGCGCGTGGCCGCCGGCGTGCGCGTGCGCGGCCCGGAGAGCTCGGTTCCTGGAGCCGCGCGGCCCGTGGGGCTGGAGCGGCTTTGCGGGGGGCGCGCACTCGCCCGCGAACCCGGGCTTGGCGAGGGGGGGGGCCGGAGGGGTGGGGGGCCGCGCGCGCGCGCGCCCTGCTGTTGGGTGGCGGCGCCTCCGCGAGGGCGCGCAGAACACACTCCTGCGGCGCGGAGAGGTGGCGGGCGGGCGAGCGGGCGAGCAAGCAGGAGGCTGGGGGTGCGAGGAAGGTTGCGGGTTGGGCCCTTCCTGCTCGGGGGACGTCCCCGGTTCGCTCGGGGGAAACCAGCCGGCTTGGCGGCCTGTCCAGCGGCCCCACGAGGCGGGCGAGATGGCCGGTCCGGGAAGAACGCGGGGCTCCGAGCTCCCCGGGCGGCGGGGTGGGTGCTGGGGGGAGCGCTGCACCTAGTGCTGCCGGCCTGTGCGGGCTGCGGGCTGCGGGCTCCTCTTCCTCCTCCTCCTCGAGTTGCTCCGCTTCGCTCTGCTGCTTTGTGCCGCGGAGGGGAGGTTACTCCTGGGGGTACCCTTCCTCCAGGGGTACCTGCTTGCCTGTCACCAGCGAGTGTAATTCTCCCAGGAGCGCAATCCATACACGTCACCTCTGCGCGCTCCGGAAGGGGATCCCCCTGTGCTTTTGGACAAAGTGAAACCGCCCGGGGGGGCCCCCCCCCGGAACGCCTGCCACTCACCGAACACCCTTCTCCCCGCAGCCTTCCGTGCGGGTGGGAGGGGCCTGTGCTGTCAGAGCAGGGCCCGCAGGGGCACGGCCCCGGGAGGTGCCCAGAGGGAAGCTGAGCCACCTGAGAATCCGCTTTCCCTTTCTGTGGCTCAGACATTCCCGGCGGCACAAGTTCCGCCAGCAGCCTGCCTGCCCGGGTGTGTCTCTCGCTCGCTGCAGGAGTGGCTGGTGAAACAGATTTCAATCCTCTCTCCCTCCCTTTTCCCCTCCTCCCCAAACCCTAGTACGTACTGTGTTCTGGTAGCAGGGGAGGCCAAGCCGCCTCCTCCTCTAGGTTATGTTTTACGGCTTTGCTTCGTGAAGTTGGAGGAAAAGGAAGCTTCGGAGGAAGAAAAAGGAGCGGTCTAACCGGATAGCGATGGCGGTAGTTCTCATAAAGCCGTGTCGTTGTCAGAGCGAAGTTAAAACGTAGAGAGAGGCTGAGGATGGAAGGAACTTGTTTGTTCTGTCTTCTTCAGAACCTTACAGTCTTAAGGACTCGAGGCAAGCAGCAGCAATACACGCGGCGTGGGGACTTGGTGAGTTGCAAATCGCTCCTATGCCGGAAACATGCGCGCAGTTTTTCCCGGGGCCGTGCAACGTCACACGGGATCCTGCCCATCGCCGGCCTGGGTGCTGTCTGCCAGGACTCACTGGGGAAGGAGGGTTGGGTCCAGCCAGTCTGAGGCTGGCCTCCCCTTCCAGTGTCAGGCAGTGCGCGTGGCAAACGCGCATCACCCCGGAGAGGTGACCACAGCCTGCGGCTCGGGGTGGGGTTGTCCTCCCTGTGACAGCTTCGGAGGCTGGGCTGGCTCCCTTCCGGCCGTCCGGCCTGCCATCTCCTCCTCCTCCAGTCCGTGTGCGTTGTCCTGGGCGCGCTGTGCTGCTCGCGGGTCTACTTTCTAAATGGCCACCCTTCCTCGCGCTGGTTGTGTCACTCCGCGCGGATGGAGGGTGCCTGGGCGCCTCTTCGTTTCTGTCCCTTTGTATGTAGTTGTCCCACCGTGTGTCCAAGTGTCTGAGTCCTCTCCGGCCGTGGCCTAACGGTTTCATTTACGTGTGTCCTGCGTGGCATGCTGGGATGTCTGGCGTCTCGCCGTGGTCTCTGGTTGTGGTCGCCTGAAGACGCGATGGGTGAACCCTCTCACTGCGGGAAGAATGGTCCTTTGATTTCACCTTCAGGCAGGGGCAAGCTGTAGAGAGAGCTGGTGGGCTGTGCCAGAAAGCTCCTCTTTCTTTCCAGAAATCTGTGAACACCTTCCTATAAACTCAGCATCTGTGCACAGCTCAGTGGAAAGGTGTGAAGCGCACCACTGTCTAACTGCCACCTCCTCCAGGAGCAGAGGGTCGGCCCTCCTGACAGAACCTTTCCTGGCTGCCTGTCTCCTGCAGATTCTCACTCCCGGGAGACCATTGCTTTCTGACTTCTGTGATCATCGTGGTCTTTGTTTTCCTTTTAACTTCACCACCTGGTGGTATTCCTCAGCCAACATGGCTTTATTTGCTTTTGCGTTTTATATAGATGGAGTCATGCTGTATTTTATGTCTTCCTTCCTTTCGTATGGTGTTTGTGACGTTCGCTCATGTTGTTTGCAGCTGTAGCTCATTACTTACCCGTTTAACTGTTGATTGACATCTCAATTCCTCCCCGTTTGGGAATCTTGTTAACACTGAGTCATAGAGGCATCAGGATAGAATTGCTGGGTCCTGTGGGATGGATATTTTCAACTTTACTAGATATTGCAAGTGGTTGTACCAGTTTACAGCCCATCGGGTTCAGTTCCTGGTTGGAAGTGTGTTGTCCAAATACAGAACTCTATCAGGAGCTCCTGGTAAAGGCGTGGGGAAGTGAACAGCCCAATGGGGAGTCAGGAAAAGGCCTTCTATTGGAGGGACGATTCCTGTGAGTACTTAGGTCCTCCCTTAGTATCTGAGTAGAAAAAAGAAAGAAATTAGCAAACAGGCCAATAGAAATGTAATCGATTGCTGCTCGGAGTAACCTTCGTCCTTGGCACCATCTTGTGTTCTAGTGGTAAAGTAATAAAATAATGATGACGTTCATATATGAGGGCCCGCTGTGTCGGGCGCTAGGCTAAGCTCTGATAGAAGGAAGGAGGGGAAATAGCACTGATCGAGGTGTGCATACAAAACAAATTTCTTGGGTCTTTCGTTGGGGGCTGGTTGTCGTTTATTGTTTTGCAAAGCAGCTAGCTATTCTTAGAGTATTCAGGAGCAAATGCTTGTTTACAGACTCTCTCCGCCATTGAGCCCCAGAGTGGCAAATTTTTAAAAAAATTTTTATCCTCGCTCTGAGGATATGTGTATTGATTTGAGAGTGAGAGAGAGAGAGAGAAACACCTTTGTGTAAGATCATTGTCTCCCATACATGTGACCCTACCAAGGATTGAACCCGAAACCTAGCCATATACTCTGACTGGAATCAAACCCACAACCTTTTGGTGTATGGTCCCACGCTCCAAACCACTGAGCCACTCAGCCAGAACTTTTGTAAGTATTTTAATTAATATTTACTGCCCCTCACCAAGTCCTTGACATGGAGCTAATGGGGTTATAGAGAGTAGATTCATTGAGTTTATTCATTTCTCTTTCTCTGTTTAAGACTCAACCTTGTATCTTGTGAGCAGCATCTGGAAAGACTTAACAATCTTGTTATCATGCAACATCTGGTGCTTGATGGGTTTATCTTTGAGTTGAGATTTTGAGGGGGAGAAATCATGCTGTAATCAACCAGAACTGTTCGTGTATCTGTTACTGTTATTGCTATATAACCACTTGGGAAAAAATTTACTGTTTGTTTAGTATATATTATGGAAAATACAGGAGAGTACTAAACAAGAAGAAATTTAAGTCCTCTGTGATTCCACCACTCGGCAAAACTACTGTTGAAGTTTAGATGCATTTTTGCCGGCTCTTTTTCTTGTGTATATAATTAAAGCGCACTGGAATCCTATGCACATCGTTCCAACTGCAGGATGACCAGTTGCTGTGATGGCACAGACCACCAGGGGGCAGAAGCTCAGTGCAGTCCCCTGGTGGTCAGTGCGCTCCCACAGGGTGAGCGCTGCTCAGCCAGAAGCTGAGTTCACGGCGGGTGAGTGCAGTGGCAATGGCAGTGGCAGTGGCTAAGGATGTCCGACTGCCAGGAGCGGGCCTAAGCCATCAGTTGGACATCCCCTGAGGGCTCCCGGACTGTGAGGGCAGAGGCTGGGCTGAGGATACACACACGCATGTGCGTGCGCAGCGCACACACACGCCTCCCCTTCCCTCCCAGTGCGTGGATTTTGTGGGCCGGGCCTCTAGTAAATAAATACAATCGTGTTTGCTCCCTTTTCACACGTAGCTTGTTTATGTGTCAGCTTTGTGTTGGGAGTGGAGAGGGGTCAGCAAGAATCTCCCAGGTACCAACATGCTTTTTTGGAAGCTACTGTGTTATAGTAAGATCTATGGAATCACAGCTGATAAGCCAGACTTTCTTTATATTTTAAGTCAATGGGCAGAAGAATTTCAAATTTTCAATAAATGATCAAGGGACAAGTTGTTTGATGTTGGAAAAACATTAGACATTTACCTTACACAATGCAAACTAAATTCTAAATGGCTCAAAGCATATGAATGATACACTGTAAATTTTACAAATTGTAGATGGAAAAATGATCTGATCTTATGGTAGGAAGAACTGTTTTTGGACATAAAAGCAAAGGAAGAAACCATCACCACTGTTAAGAATTGTTTAGTTTTTCTGTGTTTTTCTTTTACTGACTGGTGTGAAAAATTTCAATGCATTTCTAAAGCTTGTTCCCCTGCACAGCTCTTTTGTGTGGGGTCAGCTGCTGATTTGGGGCGTTTTCATTATTGGGCCTCTAGTGGATGGTGCATCTGGTGGATATTGCCAAGTGAGCAGGTTAAAGGGACAAGAAATGAAGCCCTGTGTGTTTCAGTCTCTGTAAAGGACAGTTTGACACGGTCTTTGAGGTTGGCCTTTTTCATGAAGATTACATACATGTTTTTAGCTTGCTCTGATCCGAGGTTTTGAATGGTTTTGTGGACTGTGCAGAGTCGGTGAAGACCCTGCGGGTGCTCAGTGAGAACAGCAGGTGGAAGCAGTGGCTTCTGCCTGAAGCCCCACCAGCAGCGGGCGCTGTGCTCGGAGCACTGCATGTGTTGTGTGTTTTTTCCATGTTTTAAATAAATTTATTTCCTAGAACAATACTTTTACCTGCTTTCGTTTTATACTGGCACGCTTCAATGCAGCCTTGTCATTGACAAGTTCTAAAACAAAATTGATTTATCTTTTTGTTTCTTTTTCTTTATCGATTAAGGTATTACATATGTGTCCTTATCCGCCGTTGCCTTCGCCCCACTCGTGCCCTCACTCCCCTGCTGTCTGTGCCCATTGGTTATGCTTACATGCGTGCATACAAGTCCTTTGGTTGTTCTCTCTCCATTACCCCCACCCTCTCCTGCCTTCCCTCTGAGGTTTGACGGTCTGATCGACGCTTCTCTGTCTCTGGATCTGTTTTTGTTCATCAGTTTATGTTGATCATTATATTCCACAAATGAGTGAGCATGTGATATTTATCTTTCTCTGACTGGCTTATTTTGCTTAGCATAATGCTCTCCGGTTCCATTCATGCTGTTGCAAATGGTAAGAATTCCTTTTTTACAGCAGCATAGTATTCCATTGTGTAGATGTACTTGCATATGGTTTTATACTTTTGGCTCTAAACTACTTAAAACACATGACTAACTACTGACCAAAATGTGTTTTTATCATTGAGTATTTCAAATATTTTCACAAACATAGAAATTATAATGAACATGTGTGTATAAATCTTTATCAACATTTTCTAAGTTTTATAGATTTTTTCCCCCCTTTTTTGATGAAAGCTTAAAGAATAAACTTTGAGACTTCATAGCAGATACCTTTTTCTAAGCTTTTTTCCATTTTTGAGAGGTAACTATACATTTTATTTGCCATTCTGCTCAGGGAATAAATTTATGTTTAGAGGTTCTTGTAGTGACATTTTTGAAGGTTGCATTCTGGATATACTGACAGGACTTGTTTGGAGTAGAGTTGTTTTTATCATCTTTGAAACATTAACTTAGAAAAAATTCTGAATTTGATTTGGTATGAAATGCTGTGTTCTAAAACTAAAAGATCGATTAAACAGAAATTACACTCACTTAGGTAAATGTTTGTCAAAAATAAAGGGCATGGGCCTTGACCGGTGTGGTTTAGTGGATAGAGCGTCGGCCTGCAGACTGAAAGGTCCCAGGTTTGAGTCCCGTCAAGGGCATGTATCTCAGTTTCGGGCACATCCCCAGTGGGGGGCGTGCAGGAGGCAGTTGGTCGATGTTTCTAACTCTCTATCCCTTTCCCTTCCTCTCTGTAAAAAAGCAATTTTACATGTGTGTGTGTGTGTGTGTGTATGTATATGTATGTATGTAAAAAGAGGGCATGGAATTTTAATTTCTTCATGTTACACTAGAGGCCCAGTGCACAAAAATTCATGAAGTCGGGGACGGGGGGAGTCCCTTAGCCCGGCCTGTCCCCTCTCACAGTATGGAAGCCCTCAGGGGCGAGAGGCAGCCTAGCAATCAGGAAGCCAATGTCCCATCACATCTGTGCTGCTGCCACTCCTGACAGTGCAGGCCTCGGCCGGTCCTGGGGGGCTGGGGGGCTGAGGGGACTGGGTACCGCCATCTTTGAGTGTAGCGGTTAATTAGCATATTCCCTCCTTATTGGCTGTGGGCGCTGCCATCTTTGAGGGTGGGGCAGTCAATTAGCATATTCTCTCCTTATTGGCTGTGGGTGTCACCATCTTTGAAGGTGCAGCAGTCAATTAGCATATTCCCTCTTTATTAGTTAGGATAGTGGGAAGTCTAGAGATACTCTTAAATGAGTCCACAAATAGGGGTTTAAAGTTATCAAAACGATTGTGACAAAAATAAAACGTGATTGGCAGAGGTTGGTGCGAGGAAGATGATTTAAATGCCCGGAACACCATTCCTAAGGGACAGGTCAGTGTTTATTTAAAATTGGGAGATCACGCGTCCCTGGCTGGGTAGCTCAGTTGGTTAGTGTTGTTCAGAAACGGCAAGGTTACAGGTTCCGTCCTCACAGGACACGTACCAGACTCAACCAGTGGCCCTGGCCAGGCGGCTCAGTTGGGTAGAGCATCATCCTGTGCACCAAAAGGTTGTGTGCTCCATTCCCAGTCAGGACACTTGCCTAGGTTGTGGGTTCGACCCCTGATCCAGGCGAGGACAGGAGACAGCCAATCAATGTTTCTCTTTCTCTCTTTACTCCCTCCCTTGCTCCGTCCCTGCCTTCCTCTTTCTTTAAGAAAACATATATCTTTGGGTGAGGATTTTTTTAAAAAGAATCAACCAATGAATGGATGAAGAAGTGGAACAAATTGAGGCTTCTCTCCCCCACTTTCCCTTCCTCTAAAATAAAAAAATAAAATAGGTAGGTCAAGAACCAGAGGTCAAAGTATTCTTAGTGATTTCCTCATTTTATACCTTCGTATAGTATTTGAACATTTCTTCTTAGAAAATGGATATATTACTTTTACCTACTCCCCACCTCCCCCCCCCAAAAAAAAAAACCCACAGAAAACCAAAGTGGAAAATACACTGAAAAGTGAAGAGAGCTTGTTTCTAGGAAGAAAGCTGGTGTGTTTCTCCTTTATACCTCATATCAGACTTGAGAAGAGTCTGCAAGTCCCGAAACGTTAAAGGTGAAAGGAAATACGGTCACTCGGAAGACTCGGGGGACTGCCGTTAGCCAGCGGTGTTTGTATGAAGGCTTCCGAGTTCTGTAAACTCAGTGTGCAGTGTTCCTTTGTACTTCTGTTGCTCATATTTATCTTCTCTCAGGTTTGAGACAAAGTTTTTGCTGCATGATTCCTTATAATTTATTTTCATTGCTTTGATATATAGCTGTATTTCCTGCACAGGCAATCTTCAAAATTCAAGCAGTCTCTCAGAATTTTACAGGAATGCAACTAGTTGGTGAGGGAAATAAGTTTGAGGAAATACAAATTTCAGTTGACCTCTGCCATTGTTTTATAATAGAGGTAAAAAACACAACACATCAGCCGAAACCGGTTTGACTCAATGAATAGAGTGTCGGCCTGCGGACTGAAGGGTACCAGGTTCGATTTCCGTCAAGGGCATGTACCTTGGTTGTGGGCACATCCCCAGTAGGGGGCGTGCAGGAGGCAGCTCTTTCTCATCAATGTTCCTAACTCTCTATCTCTCTCCCTTCCTTTCTGTAAAAAATGGATAAAATATAAAAAATATAGAAGATGGAATGAGACAGAAGCACGGATCTGTTTAAAAAAACACAACACAGCAAACACCTGAAATCCGCACTGCGTGGTAGAGAACGGTTCCCTGCTGCTGAGCTCTCTGCCGGTCCCCTTGGAGCGGGGAGTGTGTGTCATTAGGTAGTAGGGTCACGTGTTGAGAACTTTGTGATGCCGTGGAGTCGGTATCAGGAGAGGTGCCTTCTAAGGGGATTCCAGCTGTGATGTGCTTACAAAGGGGCGCTTTGACGCGCTGTGCGATGTGAGTTTGTGGGTCACCTGCATGGAGGAGCTGCCCTGACTGTGTCTCTGCGGGATGGGTGCTGGGCCTCGCTCTTCGTACTCCTGTGGACAGCATGGCAGCTCATTTTGAAGTCACACAGAGTAACTCCGCCCGGCCGTGGAGGAGGAGAGCGGGGCAGGTGTGGCGAAAGGGGACCAATTTCACTTCAGGGGCGAGGCCAGCTGCAGCGCCCTGTGTGCCCTGCGCCCCCCGCTGGCGGTTTCCGAGGAGCCTGGTTGGGACAGGATGGGGTCTGTGCTGTCTTACTGGTGGGCCGTGCATTCACAGTATGTTACGGACATCCTCATAGAAGGGTCATTGCTGGGGCTACTCTGTGAAGCACCGGGATATAATCTGCTGTGTTACGGCACTCCAGAAATATGGCCAGTGCCCGACAATTACTAGCAGTAAGTCATTTTTCCTTTGATCTCACTCTGCCTGGGGGTTTTCCCCAAAGTATGTACTAACCATGCACTAGGGAAAAGCATAACATTTATGGTTGTAAGTTACAGATACTATGGAGCGAATCATAATGCTTCTTGTTCCATATTGAATTCCAAATGCAACAAAGCACCTACTCTGTGTCAGTCGTTTGCAGAGGACAGGACACGGTCTGCCAGCTGAGGGAGGTGATGTAGACACCTTCTATCTGTAACGTCAGGCAGAAGGGGGCAGTGAAAGCTGGCGGCTCAGGAAACATCGCTTTTCCGGGCTTTTGAGAGTGACTGGGGGTCCTCAGGCAGGAAGGGTCACCTGGCTGTGTCGCTCTCAGAGCCTGCCTGCTTTCCGCGCTTCTGGAGGCGCTGCCGCCGCAGAGGCTGGTGGGAAAGCAGCAGCAGCAGCAGCAGGAGGACAGCGCCCGCCCTCGCAGGCTGCATGGCTGTCCTTCCGGAGCGGGGCGCTCTCCCCGCCTGCAGGTTCCCGCTCAAACTTGTAGGATTGGTTTCTGCATTGTGGTAGTGAGCTATTATTGGAGACATCATTCATTTCCCTCCTCCGCTTACTTTAATAATTAATACTACGTAGCCCCTCTGTGACAGATACTTTCCTAAGTGCTTTACATATATTTAATCCTCGTGTCAGTTTTGTGAGGTGAAGTCCATTTTATCCCCATTTTATAGAAAGAAAACTAAGGTCATCTCTCTTGTCCGGGATTGCACAGCCAAGGAGAAAAGGAGGGAGGATTTGAACGTAGATAGTCTGGCTCCAAACCAGGCTCCTGTTCAGTAAGCTGTGTCAGAGGAATGAGCAGTACGTGGCAGCATGGAATTGGGGTGCTCCTGATGAGAGGGAGGGGTCCAGGGCACATCCCCTCTCTCGGGTCTTGCCACAGCGAGGTGGCGTGCTGTCCCTCCAGTGGAGCACGTGGTTGGCGGTGGAAGTAGAATGGGTCAGTGGATCCCTGCTCCGAGCTTCCTGGTAGTCGGTCCTCTCTGGCGGACACAGAGCAGTTTTGCATGCAACTTGCTGTCCAGGGCTTGGCTCTGCGGAAAAGATGGGATTGGCCGAGTGCTGGGTAGAGAGTGTATTTTTAGCCTGTTTCCTCCAGTACTGTGACGCATGCTTTTGGTTTTTTGTCTTCAGTGTGATAGATTGGTTGAGAAATGTTTATGGAAACAATTTCTAGATAACCATTAGTTGGAAAAAATAAGGTGGTATAATAAAACTTTATTTTGGATCCCAGATGTATAGAGTTGCCCCACTATTCTATTCTGATGTAAGCATGATTGCCCTGTGCATTTCAAGATATAAAAATAATTGCATAGCCGAAACCGGTGTGGTTCAGTGGATAGAGCATCAGCCTGCGTGCTGAAAGGTCCCAGGTTCGATTCCAGTCAAGGGCATGGACCTTGGTTGCGGGCACATCCCCATGAGGAGGCAGCTGATCCACGTCTCTCATCAATGTTTCTAACTCTCTATCCCTCTCCCTTCCTCTCTGTAAAAAATGAATAAAAAATATTTTTTAAAAATAATAATAGCATCATTTTGACTTGTGCCATTTATTTTATAACAGGAACCCTGAGGCCTCTGCAATATGAATAATTCTCTGGAGAACACCATCTCCTTTGAAGAGTACATCCGCGTGAAGGCGCGGTCCGTCCCGCAGCACAGGATGAAGGAGTTCCTGGACTCGCTCGCCTCGAAGGGGCCCGAAGCCCTGCAGGAGTTCCAGCAGACGACCACCACGACCATGGTGTACCAGCAGGGCGGGAACTGCATCTACACCGACAGCACGGAGGTGGCCGGCTCTTTGCTTGAGCTCGCCTGTCCGGTCACCACCAGTGTTCAGCCGCAGACCCAGCAGGAGCAGCAGATCCAGGTTCAGCAGTCGCAGCAAGTCCAGGTACAGGGCGGTGCGGGGGTGCATCCTCTGCCTCGGCCTTCTCTGCCGCCGTCGTTGTGTTGAGTAAGGGGATCACATCTCTGTACAGTCTCGGGTTATTTCCACCAAGAGCAGTGCTCTTTCTTAAGCATTTTCATAGTTCACGCAGACTAAAAACATTTGCAGCACCGTCAGTGAGCACAGATGCTTGCCGTTCGCTTGGGAGGATGGGAGAGTCTAGAAATCAGAGGTCTATTTGGATGTGACACACGGATGGGACTGAAGTTCCCTTCGGTCCTGTCTCCCTAAGAGATGAGGAACACAGGAGGTTAGCTGGGCTCGTGATGAAAGCATGACATTCAGAACTCACTTTGAAATGGGAAAGCTGGTGGTTCTAGTGATCTTCATCCAGTTGCACGGTCCCGTGACTCAGGTCACCTGCAGGTTTCTAGGTCTGCGTTTGCTATTTATAAGCCTCAAGAATTAATAATGCTAATGCACAGCGAGCTTTCTGAAAGAGAAACTAATACATTTGCTGGGATGGTGACAGTTTCTTCCTTAGGGTTCTTTATGTGAAACTAAATCTCTAGTTACAAATGCTGCTTTCTTGCTACTGAGTTGTGGTTGCATTTAATTTTGCCCTTGATGCTTTTTTCCCACCAACAAAATAGAAAAGGGAGTGGAAGAGGAGGGGTGTGGTGAGGTGTGTTCTGGTGAAATAGAAGGTAGCCTCTGCCACTTGGTCTGCAAGTGGATTTATGATGTGTGCAAGAGTAGTTTTTCCTCCAGTTAAAATTAAAACTTCCCACCTACAGTGGTGTGTGAGGATTCCAATTTTCTTTGCATCCCACCAACACTTGCTATTTGTCTTCTTTTTTTCTTCTTTTTTTGTAGCCATCCTGGTGATTTGAAGTGGCATCTCATGATTTTGATTTGCATTCCCTGGTAGCTAGCTAGCACTGTTGAACAATTTTAATGTGCCTGTTAGCCATTCGCATGTCTCCTTTGGACAAACGTCCGTTCAGATGCTCTCCCATTTCTTAAGCACGTTGTGAGGAGGAGGTCCGCCCTCGTCCTTTTCATATGGAGAGCCACTGTCCCAGCACCACCTTCCGTTATCTTTTGTGCTGTCTCCTTCTGCTGTGAGACAGGCACACTACACGCCTGCCTTTTTGTGCTCTTCTCTCCTAATTCCTAGCTGTGTTCAAAGTAATGAGATGGGTGTGTCTGATGGAAAAACTTTCCCTTTTTTTTTTTTTAAATTTTGAAAGTTTATTTGAGCCAAACTGATGACATACGTGCCATAAAGCAAGATCTCAAATGCTCCCAAATCTTTCCTGCATATATGTAATTGATTTCAGAGAGGGAGAGAGAGAGAAAAACATCAATGATGAGAGAGAATCATTGATTGGCCGCCTCCTGCACACTCCCTACCTGGGATGAAGCCCACAAGCTGGGCATGTGCCCTTGATCCATATCGAACCTGGGACCCTTTAGTCCGCAGGCCGACGCTCTATCCACTGAGCCAAACTGGTGAGGGCGGTTCCTGCATTTTAAAATGCAGCAAAGTTGAGATATTTCTAAAAGACATGTCAAAAGTTTTGTCTCTGCTGTGTTTTCCACTAGTTGTCCGTGGTGGAGTAGTTTTGAGCCTGAGTTGGGAATTGAGTGTCCGTGGAAGGCACGTACTTGTCTCTCTGACCGTTTAGATAGTGGTCCCCACACTTTCTATCACTCACCCCCTGGATAAGTATTTTTTTTAACATGCAAGTAAATATATATTTATAAAGTATGTACTTGTACTGCTATGTCAATAAGCAAAACCAAAGGTGGTCACATTTTAATCCTCACCCAGGGATATTTTTCCATTGATTTTTAGAGAGAGAGAGAAACATTGATGTAAGAGAGAGTCATTGATAGGTTGCCTCTGCACACATCCCTATGGGCTGGAGATAGAGTCTGCAGCCGAGGTACGTGTCTTTGACTGGAATCGGACCTGGGACCCTTCAGTCCGCCGACACTCTTATCTACTGAGCCAGACCGGACAGGGTAAAGGGTGTCACATTTTTAAAAAAAGAGTGAAAAATGAGCAGAAGTTCTGGTGTTTCCTTCGCCGGCCCAGTTGATGGTCTGGGTGCTGTCAGTGGGGGTTTGTTGCTCTGATGCAGTGTGCTGCTGGAGACTTTTGCCAGTGGTTGGGAGGGGGGCCTCCTGGAAGCCTGGACCCGGCAGGCCCTCCTCCTCGCGCCGCCTCGGGCCTCCGCCTGACAGCTTCCTTCCCGCGGGCTGGGTCTCAGCGTCGCGCTTTCTCACGGTGAATCTTGTCGCCGCAGGTACAAGTGCAGGTACAGCAGTCTCCGCAGCAGGTTTCAGCCCAGCAGCTCTCCCCGCAGCTCACCGTTCACCAGCCTCCGGAGCAGCCCTTCCAGGTGCAGGTGCAGATCCAAGGCCAAGCCCCGCAGCCGGCAGCTCCTTCCATCCAGACCCCGACCTTGCAGAGCCCCAGCCCCTCGCAGCTGCAGGCCGCCCAGATCCAGGTGCAGCACGTGCAGGCGGCCCAGCAGATCCAGGCCACCGAGATCCCCGAGGAGCACATCCCACACCAGCAGATCCAGGCTCAGTTGGTGGCCGGCCAGTCTCTGGCGGGGGGGCAGCAGATCCAGATCCAGACCGTGGGCGCCCTTTCCCCGCCGCCGTCCCAGCAGGGCTCCCCGCGGGAAGGGGAGCGGCGGGTGGGCACCGCCAGCGTCCTCCAGCCGGTGAAGAAGCGCAAAGTGGACATGCCCATCACTGTGTCCTACGCCATCTCAGGGCAGCCCGTGGCCACCGTGCTGGCCATCCCACAGGGCCAGCAGCAGAGCTACGTGTCTCTGAGGCCAGACTTGCTGACGGTGGACAGTGCCCACCTGTACAGTGCCACCGGGACCATCACGAGCCCCACCGGCGAGACCTGGACCATCCCCGTTTACTCCGCCCAGCCCCGGGGCGACCCTCAGCAGCAGAGCATCACCCACATCGCCATTCCCCAGGAGGCCTACAACGCCGTGCACGTCAGCGGCTCGCCCACCGCGCTGACGGCGGTAAAGCTGGAGGACGACAAGGAGAAGATGGTGGGCACGTCCGTGGTGAAAAACTCCCACGAAGAGGTCGTGCAGACCCTGGCGAACTCGCTCTTCCCAGCACAGTTCATGAATGGCAACATCCACATTCCAGTGGCTGTGCAGGCCGTGGCCGGCACCTACCAGAACACGGCGCAGACTGTGCACATCTGGGACCCTCAGCAGCAGCCGCAGCCACAGACGCCCCAGGAACAGACGCCGCCCCCGCCGCCGCCTCAGCAGCAGCAGCAGCTCCAGGTCACTTGCTCAGTAAGTGAGACTCGGGGGGCAGCCTGCCCTCAGGCCCCACTCCGGCCCGAACCTGCCTGGCTGTTCCAGGCGTGATGTCAGTCTTGACATAGTACAGTGTTTAATGTTCCAGGTGGGGGGGAGGGGACAGAAGCAGCAGGCGACGCTCTGAAACAGGAGTCCGTCCTGTGCCTGGAGGAAAATGAAGTGGCCAGGAGCTGCTTTGGGGTTACCTGCAGTGCTTTGTTGTTACCCTCTCTTTGGAAGAGGGAAGTTCTAAGGAGAGACGAGTGGTACCTAAGTGGTGTCCTCATCCGAGGAGCTGCTTTCTGTATCACCAAGGAAAGGACCTAGTGGAACCTCAGTAGTTTAGCACAGACTCTAAACTAGCTCAGCGGAGCGAACGAGTAATTGTTCCTTTTTTCATTGTCGTCTGTGTCCACGGTCGGTGAATTAGATCTAAAATGCCTCCTGGTTGGCCTGTCACCTTTGGGAGCCTTGGACAAGCCATTTATCAGTGGGATTTCATAAAGGTGTTTTTATGGTCCTTAAAAATCCCATATGATAAAAGGCTAATATGTGAATCGACCGAACGGCAGAATGACCAGTCACTATGATACCCACTGACCACCAGGAGGCAGATGCTCAATGCAGGGGCTGCCCCCAGGTGGTCAGTGCACTCCCCAGGGGGCGCTCCCCTCAGCCAGAGGCCAGGCTCACGGCTGACAAGCTCAGTGCCAGTGGCAGGAGCCTCCGCCTGTGCAGTGTTCAGCATTTCCTACTGCCCGCGTGGCCCCGGTGGCCTAAACCGCCAGTCACATCCCCCGGGGCTCCCGGACTGCAGGAGGGCACAGACTGGGCTGAGGGTCCGTCTGTCCCATTCCCCCTCCCCCCCCCAGTGAATGAATTTTGTGCACTGGGTCCCTAGTAGTAAAGATAAGCCTTGGTTACTTGAATTTTCTTTTATGGCAGCTACATAGAAAAATTTTTTTTTAGGTTTTTGTTTTAAATCATTTAGATTTATATAAAGTTGAAACACTATAATTCTGTTGGAATTTTAACTTTACAATTGTTTTGTTCTTTTATCATTTCTCATAGTTAACTTCTCGAGGCTGTCCTTTCTTAAGACTTAGTGAACGTCCCGGTCCTTGTCTAGCAGAGCTTTGGTGGATCTAGAGCCTCTGGTCTTGGGGTTCTGCCGAAGACGGGGTGCCTTGCAGGGCTGGGGCTCCTGGGCTGCATGGGAGGGAGCGGACACAGCAGCACTGGCGGACCCGGGACCACACTCAGAAACTCGGGCAGTGAATGATTTTGCTCAGGCAGAGGCTGACCGGGCACCAGTACGTGGTCTTAAGCGATCAGCTGCCGGGCCTAGAAGTAGCACAGACAGTCATTGTTTCAGGAAGCTTCTAGTCCGTTGTAGGTAAGAACATGTAACTTCTCTTTCTTTGAATTGTACATAAGGCAGCATAATGAAGTGTGACATTTTGTGCCACGCACACACAGAAAAACTGGGACTTCAGAAATCATTCCAGGTTAAAGAGTCAGCAGAGGCATGTCTGTGGGAAGTGTATGTACTGCAGTGTACAGCTTACATTGACAACGAATGGAGCGGCACCAGCACAGAGTCAGGGCTGGGATGAAGGGACATGGCCTTGGGCCGCATGAGAGGCTGTGGGAGAGAAGAGAGTGCGGGGCAAAGGACTTACCTTCACGACGCGAAGAGCTGAACTTGATGTGAGGACTTGGGGTGGGCAGTTTTTCAGATTCCTCGGAGTGTGATTAGAAGAAGAATCACTCGGGTGGTGTGCTCTGTGGTTGATCATCGACCTATGAACCAGAAGGTCACAGTTCAATTCCTGCTCAGAGCACATGCCCAGGATGTGGGCTCCATCCCCAGTGGGGATGTGCTGGAGGCAGCCAATCAATGATTCTCTCATCACTGATGTTTCTCTCTCCCCCTCTCCCTTCCTCTCTGAAATCCATAAAAATATATTTAAAAAATAATAACAGTTGCACGTTTGGCCCTTCAGCAGATCTTTCCTGGAGCTCATGTTAGTGGCCCGTGTTCTTCAGTGCCGTCTCCTCTGGGAAAGGCTTAGGGGGACTTACATGGAGCGTTGTTACCAGGAAAAGAAGCACTGGAAAGAACACTCCACCTGCGGGAAAGATAATTTAGTCCACGTACCACACGCACGCCCTGGCCGCCGCCTCGGGTCTGGGCTAAGGAGCAGAGTGACTCAGACAGCCTCTGCCCGTGGGCACGCACAGCCGGGGGGCAGGCAGCTGTGCTGTGGAGG
This sequence comes from Lasiurus borealis, assembly GCA_004026805.1. Classification (NCBI taxonomy): domain Eukaryota; kingdom Metazoa; phylum Chordata; class Mammalia; order Chiroptera; family Vespertilionidae; genus Lasiurus; species Lasiurus borealis. Next base: position 16,861 of record PVJN01039787.1, read on the forward strand.
GAGCTGGACTCTTAAGGAGAGGGTTGTGCTCCTTCGCCTGTCCCCCCCCCCCCCCCTTTATGAAAACTTACGCCATGTTTATGGCAAAGCCTCCCTCCCTCGCCCGCTCATCCACCTCCATCGCTTGCCGTACTTCTCTGCTCTACGTTATTCCCAGAATCCTCTAAAGGGTTCTGTACCAGCGGACTGCACCTGCCAGTTCACACACAGCAGTGTGCTCTTGTCGGGCAAGGTCAGAGGGGCCGGATCCAGAGGCACATCTGTTTAATCAGCAATCGGAGCCTCTCTGCTGGGCTTCGTCTTACACTCCCAGTGTCTTCCTAGCCACGGCCCTGTCCCTTCTCCGGAAACTAGTCCTGCTCCTTTACCCAAACCGTGCGTGTTGGTGTCTCAGAGGGCAGCCCTAGCCTTTCCCCTCAGGATTTCTGTCCTGGGGTACGGTTTTCACCGGATCTACATCGGGCGGGGAACGTCTGGCCCCGGGGCCCTATCATTTGATTGGGCCCTGGTCCTGGCAAGGCAACCACAGACAGAACTGGAAATTCATTAATCTAGGAGCTTTTCCATAACCTAACTTTGAGTTGATAGCATTGTATGGCTCTCGGATGCTGTAAATACATGGATGCCCTCGGCAGGAAAGGTTCCCACTCCTGCTCCAGCTGGTGCCGCCGCGAAAGGTGTTCACTGACACCGTCTGCCAGCATTGTTCTTCCGTTACATACGTTAGCTCGTTTACTTCTCCCGCCAGCCCTGGGAGACATACACCGTCTCCCCGTGAAGAGACAGGAGGGAGGTTCCCCAGCAAGGCCACCATTAGTCAGCAGAGTTGGGCTTGAACCCTGGACGGGCAGCACTGCAGTCCGTTCCCTGTGCTGCACTGACGCACAGCTTGGAATCTCTAGACCATGCCTTTCCCGTTAGATCTCTCCCCACACATTCAGCAGTTAACTTACTTACTTGGATTTAAGAAGATCTCTCAGCTCTGCCTTAGCATCAACTCTGCCACAATCGACAGCTCCCCAATCCTCGAAAGTGGGAGCATTAGCCAGTCACCGTTTGTGTAAGCCAGAATCCCAGGGGTCATCCTGGAGTCTCTCCCTGACTGCTCAGAGCAAGCTCATCAGTAAGCCACGTTGGTTCCACCACCGACCTTCTCAGGCTGCCCCACCCCCGGCTGAGTCCAGGCGGCCAACACCTGCTCCCACTTTTTTTTTTTTTAAATTGATTTTTTACAGAGAGGAAGGGAGAGGGATAGAAAGTCAGAAACATCGATGAGAGAGAGACATTGATCAGCCGCCTCCTGGACACCCCACACTGGAGATGTGCCCGCAAGCAAGGTACATGCCCCCGACCGGAATAGAACCCGGGACCCTTCAGTCCGCAGGCCAACACTCCATCCACTGAGCCAAACTGGTCTTGGCCCTGCTTCCACTTTTGCTCTTTTTCTTTTTATTGATTTTTCACAGAGAGGAAGGAAGAGGGATAGAGTGTTAGAAACATCGAGAAAGACACATCCATCAGCTGCCTCTTGCACACCCCCTACTGGGGTTGTGCCCACATGCCCTTGACCGGAATCGAACCCGGGACCTTTCAGTCCTCAGGCCGACGCTCTATCCACTGAGCCAAACCAGCCACGGCTAGTACAATCTTCTTTTTTGATGATAGCAAATGTGTGTGTCGTGGGTAAACGACGTTGCTTTTGGTTTGCGTGCTTTGACATTCCTCAGGAGGACTGCTCGAGGAAGTTTGGTCAGAGGTAGACCCGTGTGGGAGCCCCAAGCGCCTGTGCTGGTGTCTGTCCTGCCGGGGGGACTGTGCTCAGACTCCTGGGTGTTCTCTGCCCGCTGGTCTGCAGGGCGTGGCGCCCAGCCCATGAGGACGGGAACACTCTTCCTTGGAGGCGGGCAGCTAGCGCAGTGCCTGTCTGAAACCGTCCCTCCGAGCAGAGCGGGGTTACTGAGGTGGAGCGTGGGGAATGGAGCCTCTGGGAGCTGGAGAAGGCTCCCCTCCTCGTTGGCAGGGCAGGGTCAGGGCCACGGCTTTCTCTTGTGCTTCCCTTTCTCTAAGCGGTGAGTCTTCGCCGTGGCTGGGCCTCGCAGTCACCTGGGAGACCTGAGAATACCGAGAGCAGCCGGCTCTCCATTTAGACAATTAAATCAGGATCTCGTGAGTCACTGCTCTGGACACGTGGTACACAGTGTGGCCAGCAGACCGGTTTCCGCGCTTGAAGCGTCTTACAAGTGCAGTCCTGGCCGGTGTGGCTCCGTTGGTTGGAACGTCATGCCATAAACCAAAAGGTGACAGGTTCGATTCCCAGGCAGGGCACGTGCCCCAGTTTCGGGCTCGATCCCGTTAGGGTGCATGCAGGAGGCAACCAGTTGATGTTTCTCTTTCCCTCTCTAAAATCAAAAAAACGTGTTGAAAAAAAAGTACAGCCAGGGCAGAGAATCACGGTACTAGGCTTTGCTATCCCTGGGGTAAGGAATAAATTTCAAAGACTCTTGTAATTAGGACAGCAAGGAGAAGAGAGTTTTTATTGAAAGAGCTGCGAGTGACATCTTCCTGGCAGTTGTGCTGAACAGAGGCCTGAGGCGAAGGGATATTGACCATTTGATGATCTCTCTCTCTCTCTCTCTCTCTCAGGCTCAAACTGTGCAGGTGGCTGAGGTTGAACCACAGTCGCAGCCACAGCCTTCCCCAGAACTTCTGCTTCCAAACTCTCTGAAGCCCGAAGAAGGGCTTGAAGTGTGGAAAAACTGGGC
>PVJN01039788.1:0-20935 GCA_004026805.1 Lasiurus borealis
TCTTTTGTATGCCCTCAGGTTTGACCTTTCTCTGTTCTGTGAAATCATTCATCCTTCCTCCATCCACTTTCTGACTTTATATGGAGTTTCTCTTTCTGTTTCCTTTTCTTCTCATTTTGGAAATAGTCTTATGAGGAGAAGAAGGCCATATTGATACTAAAAATCTTAAAAAAAATTTTCATCCAGATGTTTGACATCTCCTTGGGGATAGGCTTCAAGTCTAAAAATAGTAATGGCAAAGGAAAATCTTATCAGAGGCAGCCTGATTCTGTACTAAAGGTGAACATTAGGAAAAGGATTTTAGTGTTTAATGTGATTGGAGGAAGAGGTGAGAAGTATTATCAATAATCAACACTTCAGATAATTCGTACCTTTTGACAGTGTAATTGCCATCATAGGACTCTGTCTTAAAGAAATAATCAGGAACTTGGGCAGAAATAAAAGTGTGATCATGTTTATCACAATACTAGTCATATTGTCAAAACTGGAGAAACCATAGCAAAATAAAACATGGTACATTCATTGGAATATTATGGAGACATTAAGAGATATATTTTTGAAGGAACTTTTGAAAAATCAAAGAAACCCAGAGATTTTTAAGACTGTTTTGATGCTATGAGAAAGAGCTCACCCTCTATGAAATGATAAAAATAAGATGAGCAGTTACTACTTTTATTGTAAAAAAGCGTTTTAAAGGCACAACTAAATTAGAAGACATTTAATTTATTTTAAACCATTAAAAATATTCTTAAGGTACACCAAATGAGAAGCATATGCACCAGGAAGTACCAAATTATGATTTATAAATTAGGTCACAAGAAAGTGTCTGTTTCCTTTCTGAGGAACCTATTGCTCCGACAGGTAGATGTGAAAGGGAATAAAGCAGTTACTCTTTCCCAAGGGAACCAGTTACCTTTCCTTCAGACTGTTTGGTAAATTTATAAAGGCCTTCACTTTCCAGATTTCCAAAATAATCTTTGTACATACTTGAAAAGAATGGCCTTTTCCAATAGTCTGCCAAGCGTTTAAAAAAAGAATGATTCTTGACCAAGTTTGGAAAAACACATTAAGTGTTCACCACACATAAAATCCATGTACTCATTTCATAGAAAAATTCTCCAGCATGCAGACTGTATGCAGATAACAGACACTCTGATGTTAATTATTAATGTAAGAAGAGTTTAATTCAGGAAAAATTTGTTTATTTAGTGAAAATGTCAGTTCTTGTCCTTTAACTCTTCACTGCAAAACATAGGTGTTGAGAAATGTCATGGCTCAGGATATAATCAGCACAATGAATTTTCATGCTCAGTTTGCATTTATCTATGGAAGGCATAGTACCTATGAATCTAGTTACACATAACATAGCAACTTTCACAGGAGTAGTAACTATGAAAGTTCCCTCTAGCCCTTGTGGGAAATAAGGGCTAGGATGATAAGCAGAAGTTACAATAGGGTATGCTTTTAGTCCCTGTCTGTTTTCCTTCTCTTATTCTTTCTGTTCTTTGCTCCAAGCCCTGCCCCCGGCTCCATTGGAGGAGAGATACTGTTTGTATTTGCTTTTCCAGCTCCAGAGGAGCTTCTCAAACACTCACAGCCTGACACCGACTACACAGTTATCTATTTCCATCTCCCATCTTTCACAAAGTAAGATGCTATATGAGATGCATGGCCCCAAGGAGCTTGGGCACAGTTCAGTATATACCCTGTATAGTGTGGGCAGGCAGGGAGGGAGATTGTAGGGCTAGGTGCCAAAGGGACTCACTTCTGCTTTGGGCATTTAGCTTTCTGGACTAGGGGAGTTTTCCTTTGTTGTTAGCTGAAATTTTATTGTTACAGCCATGCTTTGGCTTATACTCATGAAACTGTGTCTATTGGATCAGGCTTAGCAAACAGACTTCACTGCCCTTGAAAGTTAAGACATTGCTGCAAACTTAGATGTGAGCTTTCCCTGCATTTCTGCAGATGGCAGAGTTTGTGTGACAGATATGTTAAACAGAGGTATTTTCACTAAAAGAAAGGAAAAGAAGGAGAAGAAAAAGGAGAAGAAGAAGGAGGAATAGAAAGAGAAGGAACAGGAGGAGGAGGATGGGGAGGAGGAGGAGGAGGAAGGGGAGGAGGAGGAAGGAGAATAAGAAGAACTACTAATAAAAAATAGATTGAGATTCTCAGTTTTCATACATTTTAAACACTTCAAGTGTCTTTGTTGAGAAAATTGTAGCACTCTATAGCACTTCGATAGACCAAACCTTTTATTTCTCTGATGCATCTTTGGAGGATACAGTATCTCCTTAATATTCTTGGATCCATGTGGCAGAGGTTGTGTTTTTAAGTTTTCAAGTTTTGGTTAACTTGAAAAGGGCTGTTTGGGATGACCATAGAATATCCATTTCTATTATGAAATCTTGTTCACAGGTTTCTAAAAATGAAACAGAGCACTCTGGAATCCAATGCAATACTCCTGGATGTGAAGGTGAATTTAGTGTTAACTCAGACTGCTTTGGACCTTCACAAGGAAATTTCATTTCTGAGAGGCACCTAGCATAACACTCAGCACACAATAGGAGTGTAATACACAGTGATTTGTTGAATGAGAATCTTTGGGGAGCAATGCTACTATGATTTTTTACTTTGTTTTGTTAATTCTCACCCCAAGATAATTTTAGATAGAATGGAAGGGAGAGGGAGAGACAGAGAGAGAAACATCAATGTGAGACACATCAATTGGTTGCCTCCAGCATCTGCCTGACCAAGGTCAGGGATTAGCCTGCAATGGAGGTATGTGGCCTTGACCAGAATTGAGCCCGGGACTCTTCAGTCCACAGGCTGACAGTCTATCCACTGAGCCAAACCTGCTAGTGCTGCTATTATGTTTTTAAAGAATTCCCATATATCATGTAAAGTAGTGACCTTCTGAACAACTTGTTTGTGCAGCTACATGGGACGGAAGGGCTACAGCTGAAAGTAAAGAGGGTCTACCTCATTCTACAAGGAGAAAAGGGAAATTTAGATACATTTCACAGCCCATCCTGGACCCCTGAAGCATTCTCTGCCCACTCGGTGCTCATTGTTTTCCCTCAGCTTTCAGATCTTACAGCCTCTGCACACAGTTGAAGACTGTTAATATGTACAAAAGCTACAGCTGTACTATGCCAGATGTGCAGAGACATTCTGATTCCTGTCCTCCTGGGTGCTACAAAGGAGAGAGAAGGGCAGACAATATAAGTTACGAGAATGGACAGTTCATTGAGGATTTTCAATTCATTTGGATATAAACTTGAAATAGCTTTATCCACCCTCCTCCCTGTGACTGCTTTCACTCAATTTCCTACCTCTTAGTGAATGTTTGACAGATCCCATAACTTTCCTGTCAATTTGAGTGGTTAAAATGCAGCCCAGGCAAGTTTAAAATTCAACCTGACTTCTTATTCAAAGAAAACCCTTTCTCCAATGCATGTTGTACTCTGTTAAGCCTGCCCATGTGGGAAGAGATTCTCAGGGGATATGGTTGGTCTTTTTTTCCCAGGGAAACTTACAAGAGCAAAGTTAGAGGGATGAAATATGTCTGTACCTCAGCTGGCCTCAAGGATGCAACCAATCACCATTTCCTTTCTCTGTATAGGTTTTAAATTCCCCTCTTAATTCCCTGGCTAGCACAGCTGCTGGCTTACCTTCTGTGGTGAGGGCTGAACCCCTGGTCATTTCTGAGATCCAAGACTGCTGTACTTGCCAGTGTGTCATCAAATGGAGAAGGGGAATACCAAGAGATGTGCCAGTGGCTCACCTGGCTGAGCACACTCTTCCCTATCCCTCTTGTGTAGTAGCAGTTCTGCCTCCTGTTTTTTTTTTAAATTATTTATTGATTGAGGTGATACATATGTATCCTTATTCCCCCACTAACCTCTCCATTCCCCCCTCACTCCTGCCCTCCCCCCTCCACACTGTTGTCTGTGTCCATTTGTTAGGCTTATATGCATGCATACAAGTCCTTCGGTTGATCTCTCCTCCTTACCCCCACCCTCCCCTACTTTCCCTCTGAGGTTTGATGGTTTGATTGATGTTTTTCTGTCTCTGGATCTGTTTTTGTTAATCAGTTTATGTTGTTCATTATATTCTATAAATGAGTGAAATAATGTGATATTTATCTTTCTCTGATTGGCTTATTTTGCTTAACATAATGCTCTCCAGTTCCATCCATGCTGTTGCAAATGGTAAGAACTTCTTTTTTCACTGCAGTGTAGTATTCCATTGACAGATCCACAGTTTTTTAATCCACTCATCTGCTGATGGCACTTAGGCTGTTTCCATATCTTAGCTATTGTGAATTGTGCTGCTATAAACATAGGAGTGCATCTATCCTTTCTGATTGGTGTTTTCATTTTCTTGGGATATATTACTAGAAGTGGGATCACTGGGTCAAATGGGAGTTCCACTTTTAATTTTTTGAGGAAACTCCATACTGTTCTCCATAGTGGCTGCACCAGTCTGCATTCCCACCAGCAGTGTACGAGGGTTCCTTTTTCTCCGCATCCTCACCAACACTTGTCATTTGTTGATTTGTTGATGATAGCCATTCTGACAGGTGTGAGATGGTACCGCATTGTTTTTTGATTTGCATCTCTTGGATGATTAATGACTTTGAGCATGTTTTCATATGCCTCATGGCCTTCCTTCCATCTTCTTTCAAAAAGTATCTATTTAGGTCCTTTGCCCATTTTTTGATTGGGTTGTTTATCTTTCTTTTGTGAAGTTGTATGAGTTTCCTGTAAATGTTGGAGATTAAACCCTTATTGGTGATAACATTGGCAAATAAGTTCTCCCATGCAATGAGCTTTCTTGTTGTTTTGTTGATGGTTTCTTTTGCTGTGCAAAAGCTTTTTATTTTGATGTAGTCCATTTATTTATTTTGTCCTAGTTTCCATTGCACTAGGAGCAGTATTTGTGAAGAAACTGCTTTGGCATATGTCTCAGATTTTACTGCCTGCGGATTCCTCTAGTATTTTTAAGGTTTCCTGTCTTATGTTTAAGTTCTGTATCCACTTTGAGTTTATTTTTGTGTATGGTTTAAGTTGGTGGTCTAGTTTCATTTTTTTTTGCATGTATCTGTCCAATTTTCCCAGCACCATTTATTGAAGAGACTGTCTTCACTCCATTGTATGTCCATGCCTCCTTTGTCAAATATTAACTGAGCATAGTGGCTTGTATTGATTTCTGGGTTCTCTATTCCACCTCCTGTTGATGAACAAAAGCAATAACTCTGCCAGTATGGTGACACCTTTCTTTGACTGGTGGTCTTTTGGGACAAGAGACTCAAAGTGACTAGGTGGCAGCTTTAGCTTAAAGTTTAGTGGGACATCTTGTCTCCCCTGCTGGAAGTGTTATTCCTAGGGAAACAGGACCTCTAGGCCCATCCTTAGTCTAAACTTGGAGGGAGAAGAAACACACATTCTGTTAGTGGGTCACTGGGGATGATTGCAAGTGAGGACACTCCTACTTTTATTCCTTGGTTCCCAGATCCTGTATTCTTCCTCTTGGGACAGAGCACAATGAATGGTCATTGCTTTAGGTGTTAGCTTTGTGTGTACCTGTGGGTATCATCTCTAATCTGGCATCTTAGTTGCAGCTTCAATAGACTGCTACATCACTCTGAATGTGGCAGCTTCTAGAGAGATGAACAGCATGATTGGACCAGAGGATCTCATGGTTATGAGACACATAACTCATTTGCTGTAGAATGAGTTCCTTGATCTAGTGCACTGTTGTGCAGGAATCTGTGTTGGTGGCACAAACATTCTGTAAACCCTCACATAATGGTGCTGGCCAAGGCAATGAAGGCATGAGAGACAAAGGTAAGCTGTAAAATCCCGACAATGAACTGCTTCCCCCTCCAGATAGAAGGGTCTGGTGCAATCAATTGCCACCAAGTGGCCAGTTGGTCTCCCTAAAGAATGATGCCATATCACGCATCAATATTGGTCTCAGTTGCTAGCAGTTTAGATATATGTCAGCATCAGTGGCAAGATCAGCCTTGGTGAATGAGAACCCATATGTTGGACTCATGCATGTCCTCTATCCCTGACCCAAGACTACTTCATTCATGAGCTCATCATGCCAGCATTGGAATAGCCAGAGGTTGGCTGATTCATCTGGCTACAACATTCTGTCTACTTGATTATTGAATGCTTTTTCTCTGGTGGATGCTATATAATGAACACCAATATGGGATATAAATATCTTCACCCTTTGTCTTTCTACATGTAGTTCCATCCATATGCCTCTTCTGAAAACTTCCTTGTACTTCCATGCCTGTGACCAACCTGTCAGGTCATCCACTTCTGCCCATAAGTTGACGTGTATTCTCATTTCAGGCAATTTTCTTTCCACATAATGGGTGGCCAGGTGTAAGACACCTAGCTGCTTTCAGCATTACCCAGAGTGTAATAGTGGTCCATTTTTGGCTTGCACCTACACATCAAGTCACTGTCTGTGAACCATACTCTGTCCTTTTTCTCCTCTGTCAGCTGTTCACAAAGGACCTCCTAAGTGGTGGATGATCTGGGGTCTCAGCTACCTGCTTCATGCAGCTGTTTTGTGTCCTCTGTCACTGCTCATGCTCAACCCTGGATGTTACTACTTCAGTTTTATGATGTATCACTATTGGGCCCATTCTAACAACTTATGATTTAGTGGACCTGACAGAACCCAGTTCAAGATGGGCAATTCAGCCATATGGTCACCCAGTGTCTTATGACCAGACACTCTATCTCTCTCACAGCCCAGTAGCATACTAGAGGAAATTTAAAAAATGGTTTATAGTCCTCTGTTACAGATATCATGGCCTTGCTTCAGAACTCTTGAGAATTATGTTGTGAATCTTCTGCAGGAGTTTATAATAAACTCCTCATGGCATTTCCACCCCCCCACCCCCATCGCCAAATCTACTTCCAGAATCATAGGTTCTGCCAGGTCAGATGGTCCAAGTTACAGAGCTGAATGCATCACTGCTTGGATTCTATTCTATTCTATTCTATTCTATTCTATTCTATTCTATTCTATTCTATTCTATTCTATTTAAAATATATGTATATATATTTTATTGATCTCAGAGAGGAAGAGAAAAGGAGTGAGAGAGAAACATCAATGATGAAAGAATATCATTGATCGGCTGCCTCCTTCATGCCCCCTACTGGGGATTGAGTCTGCAACCTGGGCATGTGCCCTTGACTGGAATCGAAGCTGGGACCCTTCAGTTCACAGGCTGACACTCTATCCACTAAGCCAAACCAGCTAGGGCTGGACTCATTTTAGAGTCCTTTCCTACTCCAGACTCATTTATGACTTGCAGTATTTCAGGCTACTTAGTAAACGAGTTTGGAACCAGACGTGTTTCCAGAACTCATGGGCAGACATGGTCAAGGAAGATGCTTGAATATATCCAAGCAGGGAGGTTTTGTCAGGGGAATGCAAGAGAAGGAGAGTAGCAAGAGTGTTGAGGATACTTGCGAGGAAGTGATTATAAAGATGGAACAGTATAGGAAGGAGTGGAAAGAGAAGTGAGAGAGGGCATTATAGTTCTAGAGTGATGTTGAAGAATTGCTATAGTTGGGTTACTTGAGCAAGTAGATAAAAAGAGTAGGAGGTTGGAGTTTGAATTTGGAAAATAACAGAAGTAATGTGTGTGTGTGTGTGTGTGTGTGTGTGTGTGTGTGTGTGTGTCTGTGTTTGTGTGCGCACATTGATAAGGTCAAGGATGTCAGAAATGGGACAGAGCAAAAGAGTTATTTGAAATTAGAAGCCAGAGAGGGCAATACATTCCTCTGTTTGTTTGTTAATTTCATCATAGTGTGTTTCTTCCTGAAGGCACTCAACACAGCGCTGAGCCTGTTGTGGGGATTCAATTTATACAGGAGAACTACAGCCTTAAGATCTCATGTTACCCATGGAAAGAACAATGTGAGACTCTAGAGTCTAGACCAAAGAGCTAGAGCTTTTTAAACTGAGCTATAATATGTGCTCACCTATTAGCGGACAGTGTTACAGTTTGTAAGGAGGCCAAAGAGGTAGCTATGGCGAGTATATTTAACTATTTTGGATGTTTGCATTTGGTAGGGTGACTGGGGGACAGGAGACATGACAAGCACACAGAATCAGTACAGAGGTTTGGTTTTGTATTTCCAAACCAACATTGTATATAGGTGTTGGCTCATTATTTTAATACCAAGGAAAACCTGAATAGATGTTTCTTTTTTCCTTGTGTCACAAATTTGTGTTCCTTTCATTTCTTCTTCCCACAAAACTGGGGATGGCTTTGATTTTAGGAGCACCAAGAAGCTTCTGTAGCTGGGGTGTTTCTATTGGGGGGAACAGGTTTTCTTTAAAGTGATTGGCTAATGCTGAAAATTCCTTTCACTATTGTGTGTGTGTTTTTTTCCCCATTAAAGCAAAAACTTAAAATGCAAACTCCTGAAAAGAAAGATGACATAAAGCTTTAAATACATAATAAGGTGCAAATGAATGAATATAGAGTCTTTTCCAAGAGAAAGGAATATTTATTTTTTTCTGGGAGAAAGGCGGGGGGGGGGGGCGGGTCAGAAGATAGCAATGGGGTAGGTATGGTGAGAAACTGCTCTAAGAGAAGCTGAGATGCAGGAATTAACTTTTTGGCTTTCCTTCTGTGAGCCTCTGGTTGCAAGCTGAATATTTTCTGTGAGCTCCCAAGTGCTGATAGTGCTCTGGGAATGACTATGAGACCGGTGGGCACCTTTACTTCTCTAATGGGCTGTGCTCACTTTCTATAGCTCCCTTAGGAGTTCACCTGGTTTACCAAATTTACATTTCCTCAAATGCATGAAAATTCTATGTCCATCCAGTTTTCTTCTCTATGTGTTCCAAATCATTCTTTCAACTATATTTTTGTGGCTCACATAGGCAGAAATGAGTGAGCTTATACAGGGACTAATCAGTCATCAAATTAAAATGGGACCTGTTTCAATGCTTAGAAAAGCTGAATTCAGAGCTTTAAAATAAGAGCTGTTCACAAAGGACCTCCTAGGTGGCCAAAGTGGTGGACAACACCATTTCTGAGAGATCTTTTGAACCTGGGAGTCAGCTTTCTAGAGGAGAGTGTGCCAGAAATAAAGCTCATCAATGATTCTAATATTGCCTTCAACCACCCAAAATGGGTGCAAAAATCTTTTGAGAACCTCTTTTCAGGTTAAGATTCCAAAGATCTGAGTTTTATTTCTAGTTTTATCAAGAAAGAGTCATATGACCTTGGATGAGTTATTTTACTTTTCCAGAGCCTTGGTTTCTTCATAAAACACGAGAAAGGCTGCATGAAGGCAATTAATGTATATAAAAGTGCTTGGTAAACTTGAAACTGCCCTATGGCCATTAGATGGCATTGCCAATGTGACTCTTGGTAAATATCCCACAATTCATAAATGTTTTTGGAAGGTGGTCAGGCTTTTTCTGCTTTTGTTTTGTGGGTTTTTGCACCCATTTTAGGTAGTTTAAGGCAATATTAGAATCATTGATGAGCTTTATTTCTGGCACACTCTCCTCCTGAAAGCTGACTCCCAGGCTCAAAAGATCTCTCAGAAGAGGTGTTGACATTTCTGGCTTTTTACTTCTGCTCTCCCTTGAGGCCTCTTAAATTTGAGAAGTAATTTAATTCCCCATCTCCTGTGGGGAGGGTTTTTTTTTTTGTCTAAGTGGACTTCTTTATTCTTATTCTTAATGAAAAAATTTAAATACACAAAATAAATAAGAATAAATATATGTCATGATGAACAAGCATAACGAACTTCTAGGTGCCCATCACCCCAGATTCAAGAGTCATCAACTCATGGCCAAACTTGTGTGTTTTATAAACCTACTAACCTCCCACCTTCACCCAAGAGTATTTGGAAGCAAATCCCAACATTATATTAATTTACCCAGAAATCTTTCATTATATATGCATATATTTATGTGCATATATATCTCCATTATAATATCTTTGAAAATTAACAATAATTTCTTAACAAAAAATATTCAACCACAATTCAAATCTCTCTGTTACCTCATCATTTTTTTTCATTGCAATTAGTAGAAGTTTTTCTTAAAGTCTTTTAATCCATGCTTCAAGGAAGATTCAGGTACAGGGGAAACACTTCTTAGCATGTGAATGGTAGTTTTGGAAGCTAGAAGTACAAGATCAAGGTGCTGGCAGATCTGTGTTTGGTGAGGACCTTCTTTCTGGTTTGCAGATAACCGTCTTCTTGCTGTGTCCTCACATGGTAGATCAGTGGAGAGTGTTCTTGAGTTCTGTTTCCTCCAAGGTCTGTGAGGAGACTGCTTGCTCATTCCTAATCTTTTCCTTGTATTGTCAGAATTGAGCACAGTATTTGACTTCCATTTTTTGCAGGTTTCTTTTCTGTTAGTCTGTTTTCTAACCATTGTTGTATCCGCCTTTACCTTTAGTTAGATTCAATGAGTACTGGACATGTGGTTCTTCCAAAATGTGTTGTTTATAGCCCAGCTCTTCCATTTCAGTCCAGTACCTTGATGACCAGAATATGTAAGAATTTCTCTCCTTTCCATTTCTAACTCTATGGCTCCAGCTTGGCTAAGGATGCTCTTCTCAGCTTCTTGAAACCTGAAGTCTCATGAGTTATTCTTACATGTGTTTAGATATCAATTCTTCTTAGACTAGGATAGTTATCTCCTTTGCATTCTCTCAACACCATGAATTTATAGGAGCTGCATTAATCAAATGCATGTTGAAATCCAGGTGCTTTGGGCACATAAGGCTCTCTGAAAAATGTCCATGTTTCTGGCTGGTTTGGTTTAGTTGCTGACTAGCAAACAATCTTTAATATTCCTGTCTTCTGTGATCCACTGGTCCTGTGTCCACTTAGCCAGTTTTCTCACAGGGCTAACACTGATCCTTATGCTTCTCAGTGATGTGTAGATCATCCTGAAAGGTGAACATTTTTTCACAGACAAGGCTGAGAGTCTGAATGCTGTCCTAAGTTTAGGAAAACTGTCAGCCCTCACACTTTTAAAAACAGTGTGTGGGGAGTGGCCGTCTTAAAGTTCAGCATTGGGAAAATATATTTATTCTCCTGATTTTCTCCTCTCTAAAGTGTTTATTTTCCTTTCTTTCCTTAAAAAAAGATTTTTTTTTAAATTGATTTCAGAAAGGAGGGGAGAGAGAGAAGGAGAAAGATAGAATCATCAATGATGAGAGAGAATCATTGATTGGCTGCCTCCTGCATGTCCCCTGCTGGGGATCAAGCCCCAAACCCGGGCATGTGCCCTTGATGAGAACTGAACCCGAGACCCTTTAGTCTGCAGGCTGATGCTCTATCCACTGAGCCAAACCAGCTATGGCTCTAAGATGTTTCTGAGAAAAATAATGTAAAATAGTGGCAGATCTGACCTACCAAGAACCCTGTTCATCTTGAAGATGAATCTAGCAACCTGGGTTCATGCCACTCATATGCTTCCTGTCTCAGAGAAAGATCCATGAATCCTCCTTAGCCACTAGTTTTCTCATTGACCAATAAACTCCTCTGTGCCTGGAAACAGCCAGGCACACAGACATCCTTGCGTGGCCTGGAAATGCTGGCATTACTATGTAAAATCTGTCAATCCAAGGATGAAGGGTATATATGAGAACCTCTATTTTTTAATTAGCCTTCAGGACACAGCCTGCTCTCCATGCACTGTCACAACAAAGGGATCTTTATTCTTTGGGAAATCAGATTAAGATGCAGCAATTGAAATTGTGTGCTTGTCATGTCTGAAACCACTTTTATCTACTGTTTCATCAGTAATCTCTGAGAACTGATCTCTAGTGCTGGCTTCCCCTTTTACTAGTTGTGTAACCTTGGGCACACTCATGTCCTAGCTTAATTAATCTAGTTTACTCCTTTATAAGCTGGGGGTGATATTTTCTCTGACCTCCTACTTCAGAAGCTTTAGTGAGGCTTAAATGGTAGCATGGAAATGGAAAAGCATCATTAAAAATATAAAGATAGATTGCTGATTATGGCTTAGAGATATTTTTTTTTATGAGGAGGGGTAAATTAAAAAATGAAGTCTTGGTTGCCTCCTGACTCCTGAGAGAGTCCAGTTTTTGGGGTAAACACTGAATATAGGACAATCTGGCACTGAGTTTGTGGAAGATTCTACCCCACTGCCCCCTTCTCCCCTCCCCATACATCCCTTTCCTTCTTGCCCCTGGGTGGAGACAGTGATCCACACTGGGCAGGCCTCCCCTCCTCTGTGCTGCCAGGCCACCTATGCCTTGTCAGAGTGCTGACAATCAGCTCCCTGCTGCTTTCTCATCTTTTAAAATCCAATTAAACATCTCTGGCCACAGTATGACAATTGTCTGGACTCCACACAGTGGAACTTCACCTGAGGTGGCCTTAGGAAGCCAAAAGAGAAAAGCTCCTTTATCTTGGAGAGATCACACCCACAGTTCCTGAGAAGGTGGAGCCACTGTGAGGTCTGGACCCACGTTCAGACCTAGCACAGCACCAAACTTCAAGATGGTAAAGATCATGTAGCAGATGTAATCATGTCCACAGAAGCAATCTGGTGGTTTAAGAATCAGCAATGGCCAAGGTACGTGTGAGAAATAACAAGCTTGAGTGGAATGTCCCAGCAGGGAGGGATGCTGAAAGTTAAGATGGGTCAGATTGTGGGGAACATTGAAGCCAGATCATTAGGACTCTTATACTGGATTGTAGGGCATGACCTCTTGAGGAAGGCAGGAGGATTGTGCTATAGGAAGGGAGTTCTACCTTGCAGATTGGCATCTTTTAAAAAATTTTAAATTTTTTTTAGAGAGAGTGGAAGGGAGTGGGGGGACAGAGAGAGAGAGAAACATTGATGTGAGAGACACATTGATTAGTTGCCTTCTGCATGTGCCCCAACCACGGCTGGGGATTGAGCCTGCAACCTAAGTACGTGCTCTTGACTGGAATCGAACCTGTGACCCGTCAGTTTGAGGCTCTAACAATTGAGCCAAACCAGCTAGGGCCAGATTGCCATTTTGTAACATCTTGCCATCATATATGGTTCCTGAGGTTAGTCAGTGCTTGGCAGGTCATTTGTTTACTACCATGTGGGGCAAGTGTAGGTTTACAGTTGTGAATACATGGAACACAGAGTTTATTTTTGTATTATTATTTATTAACGATATTATTTTCCAAACTGTAAACCTACATTTGCCCCACCTTGTACAGTAGTGGCTCCCCTTAAACTTAGGAAATGCTGTATCTGGAAGAATCAAAAGTTCCTTGTTCTGAAATGGCTACTGGATCAGACAGAACAGGGAAGCTGACACTGGTTCTGAGTCTACTGCTAACCAGTTGGTCAGTGAAGAAATACTAATCTCTTCTCAGGACCTCAGCTGCCTTATCCTATCTAATAAAAGAATAATATGCAAATTAACTGTCACTCCAAGATACAAGATGGCTACCCCCATGTGATCAAAGATGGCTGCCACCATGTGGACACAAGATGGCCATCACAAGATGGCCTGCAGGGGAGGGCAGTTGAGGTGACCAGGATGGCAGAGGAGGGCAGTTGGGAGAGACCAGGTCAGCAAAGGAGGGCAGTTGGTGAGAACCCAGGCCTGAAGGAGAGGGCAGTTATGGGTGATCAAGCAAACAGGGAAGGCAGTTAGGGGTGACCTAGCCAACAGAGGAGGGCAGTTACAGGCAATTGGGTTGGCTGGAGAACAGTTAAGCATTGATCATGCTGGCAGGGGAGTGGTTAGGGGGTGATCAGGCTGAAAGGGAGTGATTAGGGGCAATCAGGCAGAGGCAGGCAAGTGGTTGGGAGCCAACAGTCCTGGACTGCCCATCAGATATCCTCGTGGAGTCCCAGATTGAAGAGAGTGCACCTGGGCTGAGGACACGCCCAACACAGTGCACAAATTTCGTGCATTGGGCCTCTAGTCTATATAATAAAAGCCTAAGCAACTGTGGAGGAATGACCAGAATGACTAGTTGTTATGTACACTGACTACCAGGGGGTAGATGTCCAATTCAGGAGCTGCCCCCTGGTGGTCAGTGCACTCCTATAGGAGGAGTGCTGCTCAGCCAGAAGCCGGGCTCACTGCTGGCAAGTTCAGTGGAAGTGGTGGGAGCTTCTCTCGCCTCTGCAGCAGCACTAAGGCAAGAATGAAAATATTAAAAGATAATAGTACAGTGAAAGGAGAGGTAATAAATATCGCACAGGCAGCAGAGTGAAGAGTGCATGCAAGAAACAAATCAATGTGATGAGCCAAATATACAATGTGAAGACAACTCCACCATGTTGAGTCTTGGTCGTTGAATAAATGGTTGTGCTAGAAGTTGCTGTGGGGAGCTGGTTTGTAGAGGATAGAGAGGCATTAGTTTGGCTTAAGACATTTCCAGTTAACTTTGATGGTGATCACATCTGGCAGGTGTTATATGGTATGGCATTGGAGCTTAGGTTAAAGGGCAGGAAAAGAAGTATAGCTTTGTAATCCATTATCACAGGATGGGAGCCTGACACATACAAAGAGTACAAGGAGACTGGATAACTGAATAAAGACCTTTGTTGGGTATAAATTAGAAGGATAGGCTTGGATGAACTTTAGAGAACCTAAGGTCTTTCCCACTTGGCCTCAGCAACCTTCTGCCTGGAGTCAGAAAGGACCTTGCCTGCGCCATCGTGCAGAGCCCCCTGGAGGTCACCAGAAAGGCCTGGCCTGTGTGAGTTCCCTGCCAACTCTGTGACTCAGTTGCACACTTCCACAGTGATATTTCCAGAGTACAATTCTGTGTCGCAGAGTCTTTTTTCCATGGTCAACAGAGAGGAGGTACACAGTGGGAACAAATTGGGAAACTGCTAAAATATGGGAGCCTGGGATCACACTCGGCAGCAGGGCTCCTTAAGGGGGTGTGGGAGTTGAGCAGTGATGCACAGATCACCCAGCAGCAGGGTGCGAACCAGATTCAAGATATGCACCAAGATGAAAGAAGTAGGCTTGGTGTTGGAAAGCCGGGGTTTAAATCCCAGGAAGCTCTGCTACTTACTGGCAGTAGCCTTGTATGAGTTTCCTCTTTAGTAAAGGAAGAATTTTCTCTGCTTCATGAGCTGTAGTGAGCAAGTGAAATACTGCATGTGACAGTACTTTGCAAACTGTAAGGTGCAGTATAAACACTATTCTTTTAAAAAAGGGACACCACATTGTCAAGGTCTTGACAAATTAAGGAAGAACACCAAATGAAATTGGAAAACCCATTTCCATGAAAATTAGAGTATTTTCTATTTTTCTTAGTTGCCGCAAAAGTAGGAATCTGCCTATTTGGTTCTGTTTTTGTTGTGACCTACTGGTGCTTCCTTCAGCCTGAGACTCTCCAAGTCAATCCTTCTGATTTTTATGCACCTACAATATGCACCTTGTACTGTGTGCACTCATGACCTTTGGGAAAATTGTGAAGCAAGTGAAGTTGCCTATAGTGACCCCAGGCTTGAGGGCATGCTTCCCAAAGCAAGCGTGGACATCCCACTTCCTGAGAACAGGGTGTTCGTGTTCTCGCTATACCTCTCCCCTGCCGGAGAAGGAAAGGGCTGGCTGTGATATTTCCAGGGATATTGGCATTTCAGGGGAGGACTAAAGCCTTAAGCTGTGATGATGGAATTTCTGGCATCAGTGAGCAGGGTGGAAATGTGTAGAATTTGATATTTCTGGTATGTTTGAAACCGTACTACATAAGCTTCCATCAAGTTGTTGAGCTTGTCTTGTGGTAGAATATTTCCCAGGCCTCAGAGATGTCATAAATTGTAGGATCCACAGTATAAGTGATCTGGGATTCTGTGCATGGATCCAGTTGCATTACTTTGCTGGGATTTTGTGAGAACTGAGGAGAGAACAGAAGAGAATAAGATATTGTGCTCCTCACATGGTAAGCACCATTGGCATACAAGGGCCTTAACATTCCTTACACCACAGAGTCTGTTCGGAATTATAGCAGCTACAACCAGAAGAAATCTCATGAAAAGCTATTCATCTGAATAGAGCAGTGCCAGTATCATCAAACTCCAATGTGGATTAGAAGCACTTGGAGGACTTGTTAAAGCACAGCTTGCTGGGCTCTCCCTGCGGAGCTTCAGATGCAGTAGGTCTGGGTGTGCAGAGTCTGCATTCCTAAGTTCTCAGGTGCTGCTTCTGTCATAGGAACTGCTCCGTGGAAACCATGGGTCTTTATAATTTATCTATTTTTTATTATTAGTTTTTAATCCTCATCCAAGGATACTTTTTTCCCATTGATCTTTTAGAGGGAGAGAGGAGAGAGCTTCCACTGGTTGCTTGCTATATGTGCTCCACTGGGAACTGGGGATCAAACCTGCAACCAAGTTACATGCCCTTGACTATGGGAATCAAATCCTTGACCCTTTGGTCCATGGGATGATACTCTAACCACTGAGCAAACTGAGCTTGTTCTTTATCATTTATAAAATGCTCTCCCACACCCATCTCTTATTTTCTTCTTACACTTTGTGATCTTATGAAGTAGGCACGTCACAGGTAAAGAAGCAAACTCAGAAAGACTGTGACTACTCACCACCCAGCCAGAGATGGGAAGAGCCTGGAGTGGGAGCCTCTCCTACTGCCCTTTGCTAGTTCTAAAGTGTACCATTGCCAAGGTCTAGGATGTCAGCCAAGTGAAGCCAAAGCAAGAGTCTCAGTCTTCTGATTCTTTGTGTAGGATTCTTTTTGCTCACATTGCCTTCAGCAGTCTATAGTGAGCTACAATAATTGGGTCATTTTGGAGATTTATGATGAGATATTTGGAGGAAGAAAAGGGACTGGGGAGAGGGGGGGAAGGAACTTCTAAGAATAAAGGCCTAGGGGTGATGGAAAGAACCCAGTTAGGCGGGAGCTGGGAAAGGAAGCCAAGGAGAGGCCTGTTGAAGGGAAGGGAATGGGGAGCAGCAAGTTAAGAATCTCGTAAGGCCTTTTCTGCCACTTAAGCGTCTAGCCTCATGGGACAAGATGTTCTGTCTGGTAGCCACTTGGTTACTTTGCCACTGCATCAAAGGTCTAGTCTGCTTTTGATGTAGTATGTTTGCAAAACCCTCCCATCCCCCCTGGCTGGCATTCTTTGTTATTTACCATTAAAGTAGTGTCAGTCTTTGAAAAATTATGAAGCTCTTGATCTGTTTCTCTTTCGGCCCCATGTGTTCCTTGTATTTATCAAAATGGAACACTAACAAATATTTATTCAGTTTTATAGACATGTTGACAATAAAGACTACCATGTGTGTCTCCCTGCCATGGTGATTATTTTGCTCAATACATGATTGACTGAGATGTCTTCAGTGTATTATAAACACACATTAAAAATAGCAACCTAAAAAAAGATAAAACTGACAAATAGAAAGTTCCATATTTTTGGATGGAATCCAGTGCCACCCTGGTTATTAGAACACGAAACAGATAAGCCACTGAGTTATCTAAGTTTGTATAATGATTCTCCTTCATGTAAGTGTTTTTGGCTCCTACAATGTTCCTCTCATTTATAAAAGTTTCTCAAATTGGAGCCTTTTAAAAGTTGCTTTCTCCCCCTGCCCCCTCCCTGATATAACCTAGGATATATAAAGGTCTGGCTATTTACCTAAATTTCAAACCCCAGGATTCAATTTAAATTTTTAGCATCTATTTAATCACCATAATTGTGAAGCTAAGAGAGGTTACTGCATGAAAATATCACATTTTTGTCAAACAGAAAGAAAATGTTCCTAAATTGGCTAAGTACTCTCTACTTTGCTAACCAAAGTGGATTAAAAGGATACAAAGAACTCAATATTTGTGCTGCTTATTTCTAAGGATGCTTATTAGTAAAACAGATGAAATGCAGATTCTTAATATTTTGATTATTCATACTTAATGCTCCACTGAAACATTGATTTAGAACATGAGAAGGCTTATGTCAGTGAACAGATCTTCAAATATGGTAGGTGCCGGGTCTGTGAGATACTGTGTAAACAGGAGCCTTTTAAATTTCATTTTTTTGTTTTGTGAATTGAATATTTAAACGATTGCTCTGAAGAAACAGAAGAGAAATTGTAATGTCGGAACTATAAAATTTTTGACATTTATTGACTCTCTGGATCTCCCGAACAACTTCCTGTCCTTGTAAATTTGCTCCTGTGGTTGATCAGATGCAGACTTGGGTTATTTTTTCATTACAGCATGTGAATATATCAGTTTTATTTCCAGTGGTTAGCTAATGCTTTTAACCTGGAGATAACTGTGTAGTAGTGTTGACTAAACCCCGTGCTGGGCATGCTGTGTGTGTGTCCACTGTTATGTTCAGCATGTGCCATGGAGTTGTACTTATGTGCATATATGTAAATACCTCCTTTTACTATTATCTCTGTCCTTCTGCTCTATCTGTTTTGGGGGTTATCAGTATTGACTGTTGAATCTTAAATACTAAAGCATGTCTTGGAAATTAAAATGTAAGCAAAATATGAAGACTATTAACACCCTCTCTCCTCCCCCCCAAACTATGTTCTATTTCTTTGGGACCATGTTGAATGACAGAATGCTGTTAATGAAAAGGAGAGCCACTACTGTGGATTTTATTTGAATAGGGGCAGGGATTTAAGTTTGAAAGTTAGGGCATATAGGTAAGAATTAAGGCAAATCAAAAGAGCAGACTCTTGCCAACACTATTTAAAAGGTGCTCTTACTTCTCCCTCCTCTCCCTTTCTCTCTCTGTAACTATATATTTAAATCACATCAGCTATATGATTCAACTTGATGGTACGTGTCAGAGACTCTACAACATTATTTTTAATCTTTGCAATAAATCAGTAAGATGGGTGATATTATCCTCGTGATATCCAAGAGGGTGAATTTCCTAACGCAACCTAGTTAGTAGCTGACAACAGCAGGAATTGAGACCATCTCTATCTGGCTACAAAGTCTAGGCTCTCCACTAGACCATCTAAGAGTGACAAGAACTCTCAGACATCATGTTTTAGAACTAATTCATATCACGGATGGAAAACTCAAGACTCATCCCCTTCACTGCTTCCCCTAGTCAACATGGAAAATGGGGAAAATGGGGTGGTGTTGACTGTATGTATTGGAGTCTGCCACAATTTCCCCACTAGGGAAATAGAGAGGGTTTGCCACATTAGAGAGTGGTGGATAAGACTTAATATTTGGGTTAACGGGTATGGAAATGAACCTGTAATAAAGAAACTGTAATTATTTAGTCTGATGTGAAATGTAACTCCTACTCTTCAAGTGAATAGGTGATGAAGGATCAAGACCAATTGGGCTCTACTTTCCATGTGGCCTAAGCAAAAGCAAAGGTCTTTACATTTTGCTGGGTGGGGTATAAGTCACTTGGGATTAAGAAGCCCTGGTGTTGGGTGTGGGTTAGGGTAGGAGGTGGGTGTCTAATTAGCACCACAGGATAGGTGACCCCACTAGGCTAGAGGCTGTATTTGGCAGGTCTTCCTGCTTTCCTTGCTTAGAATAGCATTGGCCCTCTCAATAACTATAATTAAGAAGTGACATCTTTTTTTTCTCTTTAAGATTTTAAAAATGATTTTTAGGGAAAGAGAGAGAAACACTGATCAGCCTCCTTCTGCATGTGATCATGCCTGAAACCCAGGCATGTTCCCTGACCAGGAATCAAACTGGCAATCTTTCAGTGCATAGGACGACACCCAACAAACTATATATCACATCAGCCATGTCTGAAGTAATATTTTCTTAATTGATCCATCAGAACATCCTACACTTACAAAATTTTCCAGCTCCTGGTCTATTCTGTGTGCTGGGATTAGAGCTATTTTCATAAAGCACAACTCTGATAGCATGTCTCTGCTTAGCTCAAAAATGGCCCGCAACCTGATGTTGTTCAGTGGTCAAGCATTGATCTATGAACCAGGAGGTCACAATTCAATTCTAGGTCAGAGCACATGCTCCGGGTTGTGGCCTCGATCCCCAGTAGGGGACGTGCAGGAGGTAGCAAATAAATGATTCTCTCTCATCACTGATGTTCCTACCTCTTTCCCTCTCCCTTCCTCTCTGAAATCAATAAAAGGATGTTTTAAAAAATGGCCCCAGAATAGCTGTTTGCAAAATGTGTTCTATGGGCACCCAGAGGTAAGATTGCTGGTTGTAGCAAATAAAGCTATAGGGTGCCCAATTACATTTGAATTTCAAATAAACAGCAAATAACTTTTTAGTATAAATATATCCCACACAACATTTGAGTATCCTGTATTTTATCTAGTAATTCCACCTGGGGGATCTTAAAATATTTTCAAGGGGTCTTGGAGGTCAAAACAATTTTCATAACATTAAGACTTGTTTCCCATTGTGTAGACATTTGCACGGATGGTGCAAAATCAACACTAGTGTCAAGGCAGCGAGACCAAAGTGTGCTAGTTGACGTTATGTTATGTGCAATCTCTGTCATGCACTCACATTAAAAAAAGGAGGGGGGCAATTTTACTTAAGGATCTCTTGGATGAAGCAGTAAAAAACGTTATTTTTATTAAATCTCAACTCTTGCATAGATGAATAGATATCTCTTCATATACTGGGTGACAAACTGGGACATATGCATAAAAGAGTTTGCTGCATATAAGGCTTGTCTCACTTGTGTGATGGTTTGAGGTAAGAAGCTGAGTAGATTGCTTTTTCACGGAATACCATTTTTTACTGACAAACCTTTGTATGCAAACCTAAGTATTTGGCAGATATTTTTCCTGAAAAATGAATGAAGCGAGCCAATCACCTCAAAGAAAAAGCCTGACAGTACTTGTGCCAGTTATAAAATTTGAGCTTTCAAGTGAAAATTAGAATTTCACTTGAAAAACTTGTATCTACCACTGAGAACTTGACATCGTCCCAATACTTATAGCCTTTCTA
>PVJN01039789.1:0-19615 GCA_004026805.1 Lasiurus borealis
TCTCTCTAAACCGATCCAGCTCCCACTCCCCCACCCACAGAAGAAAGGCACCCTGGCAAAGCATTGAAGTTCTTCCCATCTGTGCCCTCCTGCCCCAGGCTGGCACACAGGGACCACTTACTCAACCTCACATGCTGCCCGCCCCACCCCTCCGGCTGGTGAGCACTCTGCTCCAGCCTATCACTACTTTATGTGGCAAAATTTTATGTGTCCTTTGATATTTTCCGAGAGGTACCATCCAGAGCCTATGGAAGTCTGTCATTCCCCCCTCAAGTGTCCAGAGGACCCTGTTCAGATGTAAGCCGAAGCCCTCCTCCAAGCTGTGGCCTTCTGTGGGTGACCACGGGGTGACCATCCACTGGACCTTAAACTCTGCGAGAAGAGGGTTTCGACCACAGTCAGCCTCATGTTCATGGAAACCAGTGCTTGACCAGAAACATGGAATTAAAATTCATTTCAACACTGACTAACCTGGACATGGCATTTGGGACCTGACTGCCCATTCCTGTATCTACTTTTCCATGAAGATCTCAAGAGGGGAATCCTGTGTTTGTGTATGCATGTGTTCACGTGAGTAAGAGGTGAGTGTGTATGATGTGTGTGCATGCTCATATGTAAGAGAGTGAGTGTGTATGTGTGAGTGTATGAGTGTGCATACATGTATGTGTGTGCGTGTGTAAGAGAGTGAGTGCATGTGTATGTGTGTGTCTGTGGTGGATGCACACACATACACAACAAATCCTGAGGAGAAGCAAAGAGGAATTTTACTTCCTGCGTGAAGCATGCACTCAGGGGAGGAAGAGTGGGCACCCTCGCCTGGGAGCAGGGGAACAGGTCAGCACTGGGATTTCCCACTATCTCTTGCACACAGTTAAATATTGCTTAATCTAGTTCCTCATATTCCATAAGTCCTTGGGAGCCTCAAGAGCTGATTCAAAAATGGCCCACCAGCAGCATGTGACCATCATTCACCAAGTGTCCACTGAGGACCTGGGAAGAGCCAGCCATCGTGCTAAGTGCTCTGCCCTTCCCTTCCTGGCCTTAGTTCCCCACCTGCAATACAAAGGGGATCCCACATGACTCAGGGTCTATGCAGCTCTGACACTGTGACCACACATTAATGCCCTTCAAGGGTGACTGCTGCACTCCACCACCTGGGCCAGAGCAGAAGGCAGGCAGCAGGAAAAGGGCTTTGTAGTGGGAACTGGGCTGCATGCCTGTGTCCAGCTCACAAAGTAGAGTGAGGGAGGTGGAAGGTGTTTCCGCCCCACCTGAGTGATGTGGAGACTAATACAGGAGGTTAAAGCATCGGCCAGGCCATCCTGGAGAGACCCAGCACAGGTGCCCAGGCCCCTCCAGCCGCCCTCTTACTTTGTTTTCCTGTATGTAACTGCTCGCTGTCTTTGGAAGTCACAGAGCACCTGAGCACTCTTGTCTCACTTTCCTCATCCCCACCTCTGAAAGACAATGTCTTTGCTCAGAGAAAAGGCATGTGCAAAGTGCTTTCTGTCTATGCATGCTGCATATGCAGGTGAGCATGTCAGCAAGAGGGTGAACATGTGCCTGAGGCAATTTGATGTGGATTGTATACATGAAAGTTGGTGAAGACATGCGGATACACATTTGTGTATGTGTGTGTGTGTGTGCACGCCCTTGTGCAAGCACGTGCATGTACATGCACAAGCAGGTATATGTGGGTGTGTCATGTGAGCAGCATTATGACTATGAACTCATATGTGTGAGTGTGGATGTGTGTATATATTTTTATGTGAGGTTTATGGAGTATGCCCA
This sequence comes from Lasiurus borealis, assembly GCA_004026805.1. NCBI lineage: Eukaryota > Metazoa > Chordata > Mammalia > Chiroptera > Vespertilionidae > Lasiurus > Lasiurus borealis. Next base: position 1,792 of record PVJN01039789.1, read on the forward strand.
TGTAGGTGTATGAGCGTTTGTTGTGTGTTTGGGATTGAGGAGAATAAGAGACCATAACATGCACATCTTCCCTAAGATAAAAACCACACAGCCTAATCTCAGAGATGCCTTTCCCAAAACTGCTGTCAAATAACATTATTTAAGTTAACTCATGCTTCTCACATGAACCCACAGATCAGACAAGTAGCATCAGATAATGTGACATGCAGGCTCCAACTTCCTGGATGGGCTCATTGGATTCAGGCACCAAGGAAATCATGATGCAATTTTCTTAGAGTTTTATTTGTGACTAGAGACCCAACACACAAAATTCATGCAAGAGTAGGCCTTCCTTCCCCCGATTGCCAGCACCAGCTTTTCTTTGGCACCTGGGACCCAGGCTTCCCTTCAGCCACCAGCAGGTACCTGGGACCTGGGCTTCCCTCATAGCCCCGGCTTAATCCAGAAGGTCATCAGGAGGACTTCTGATCTAATTAGCATATTATGCTTTTATTATTATAAATAGAATCGCTGAGAGTCAGGTCCACCCAAGGAAGACAGCTTATTTGTCTATAAACTGTGAGGCTGGTGAGAGGATGCAATGTGAGGCCCAAAGCCAGCACCTGGCACATAGTAGGTGCTCAGCCCACATCAGCTGTGCTTTATTCCAACAGCTGCAGGACCCATGCTTTGGCCGCCAGACACTATTAATGCAGGCTCCTCTGGTGCTGGACCAAACAGGCTTTGGCAGGGTCACCCCCGCCCAGTGGTCCCCCATCATACATGGCCTATTAGTTACAGGTTCCCCAAAGTACAACAAGAATGTTTCCTATCCTGTCTCCTCTGCTAAACGCCCCGTGACAGCTTCTTGGCAGGAGCACAGCCTCAAGGTGAACATATGTTAAGAATATGCGCTGCAGGCATCCCACCTCAGCGTGGAAGCAGGAGGAAACCTCCCCTCATCTGGGCCTTTCCCAGGCCCACAGCCCTGAAAGCTGGCTTCACAGATGCCCCACCAGCCTCACCCAGGAGATGCTGGGGGGGTTTCAGTCCCCACAAATATACCTGGTCATCTTCTCTGCTCACCTCACAGTTCAGGACACCCTACACTACAGCCCTGCCCAGTGCCATCCAGTCTCAGCTTACAACTGCCCACAGTGCACTTACCACACCCAGGGGAATCGAGTCAGTTGTCCTTCCAGCACTTTCTCTGGGCAAGGCTTGAATAGGACATAGAGGATGAGATTATGAAAAAAGCACAGCCATACTCCATGGGGCTTTCAGTGGACTGGAAGTTCTAGTATCATGGTGAGGGCAGGGCTGCCTGTACACGTTCCATTCAGGGCTCCATGCCCACTCTGTCCTCCAATCCAAAGAAAAGCAATGACCAGACATATAGCAGGCCATAGTTTGCAGCCCCATGGCCCCATCAGGACCTCTTCCTGCTGCATCATCGTTTTACCTCCTTTACATCAAATATCTAGGAGGTGGACAAAGTTTGGCATCATATTTACACAGGCGCAGTAAAGTTTGCCTCAAAGCCCTTGTCTCCTTGGGAACATGCTGGTCTTCCTAGAGGGAAGATCTGGCGGGGCCGTGGTAGGGGGAGTGTTTTCAGGTCCATGGAACTAACATCTTTTGGTCATTTTTTAGATGTGCAGCTCAAGACTTTGAGAGGGCATGTGGTCATTCCAAAGTCATTCAGCTATGGGGGTCTCTGCCCTGTTTTGTTTTGTTTTTAATATATATATTGTTGATTTTTTACAGAGGGGAAGGGAGAGGGATAGAGAGTAAGAAACATCGATGAGAGACATCGATCAGCCGCCTCCTGCACGCCCCCTACTGGGGATGTGCCTGCAATCAGGATACATGCCCTGGACCGGAATCGAACCTGGGACCTTTCAGTCCATAGGCTAACGTTCTATCCACTGAGCCAAACCGGTTTGGGCCCTGCCCTGGTTTTGAACCTAAGTCAGAATGCTTCAGGGCTCTAGGTTCATTCCATGAGGTCAGACTGGATGGTGGCCTTATCCAGAAGGCCAGTTCAAGAGTGGTTTCCTTGGTCATACTGCTGCTGAGAACATGCACTTACATTGTTACATTTATGAGTTCCATGTCCTGCTTATCATCCCATGGAATTCACCAATTAGACTAGAAAGCCTTATTTACTGAATCTATACTGGCTGCCCAGTCTGGGCTAAGGACTCCCAGAAAGAGGGAAGTAAAGATGGTGGGGACAAAGAAAATGTTGTATTACTGTTAAACCATACCAGCTACTACAACAGAAAAATCCCCAAATCTCAGTCTTACCCAGATAAAGTCTGTTTTTTGCTTGTAATACATGTCTAACACAGGGCTGTGGGGGGTTCTGATCCACACAGTCATGCAGGTAACCAGGCTAACAGAGGGTCTGTCATCTTGTAGCAGAACCATCTGGATCAGCATCTGTGTTTGCTGCAGAAGGGGATAAAGGGGTTGGAGGACTGCTGCCAGCTCTTAACTGCCTCAGCTAAGAAGTGGCACATGTCACTTCTCTCACAGTCTGAATGTCCCCACCCCACCCCCCACCACCACCACCAGGAAGGGAGGCTGGAAATACAAGGGATAACATGGATCTCTGGTGAGCACTCACTCTCTCTGACATAGGCATTACCGTATCAGTCTTCCAGGGATTTACAAATTGTTCAGGGAGAAAAGAAAGGACCACCGGGGAAGAGAAACTGGTCTGTGAGTTTGTGTAACACTAGAGACCAAAGGTCCATGAGAAGGATAAAGACAATCAGGGAAGACTCCCTGTAAGAGGTTGACCTAGAAAGAGGTAACCATTCAACACCAAAGTGGGAACAGATTAGCCTCAGAAAAAGGAAGGCAGAGGCCTAGAAAGGAGAGTTTGGTCAGGGATATGGGGCCAGAGAATGAGGTCCTGGGAAGACAGCCTAGGAAACTGGGTTGGGAGGGAATGGGGTAGTTAGCATGAATGGGCAGGCAGGGAAGATGAGGCTTCCTGGAGGAGGACTGGAAGCAAGTGACATGCTAAAGGGTTCTTCTGGGAATCCTTGAGAAAGACGAGGAAGACAGAGAGGATGGCACTGCACAGGGATCAGACAGGAGAGTCATCTTAAATGGAGCCAGCCTGTCCCCAGGACAATCTCCCTGCTGGTGACAGAAATGCATCTGAGCCCATAAAATCCTGACCTCTATCCCACACAAGCGTTTCCGGAAAAGCTGTAGCATTAAACCCAACAGAGTGTCTATGCTGAAAATGAGATGATTTGATTTCAGGAGGTAAAGTACATCTTGAAGTTAAATTCTTGGCTCTACTTTGAAATCCTCTGAAGTGGCTTCCAATAGCTGGCTTATCCTTAATGGCTGGGCAATCCCATCTCCTCCCAGCCACTTAAGAGGGTGTAAGGACACACAAGCCTTCCTTTTGATAGTCCATTTCTCTCCAACACAAGGGTCAGGTGGCCCTAGGCTTAAAAGCAGAGAGTGGAGGTGCCTGCCTTGGCCAGGAAGTGACATATGTCCCTGGGTTCTTGAAGGCAGTAGCAAGCAGGCTCATCTCTGCAGAAGATGCACTCCATCTCAAGTCAGGCTCCCGACTGGTGTCAGTAACCCTCCTACCCTAGGACCTGGACAATGTCCTGAGGCCCCAGGTGGGACAGTTGGGTGAGGAGAAGTGAAGTCAGGACCAGGGATGATCTGAGAGTGTTTGCTTGGAGGGCACGTGGTCAGATGTTAGTGGTCTGATTGGCTAATCAATATTCTATGCTTGGCTCTGGGGAGTAAAATTCTAGCTGACAGGTGAGTTCATGGGGTTTACAGGGAGGCCTAATTTTCTTACAGACACATTCTCCAATAAAAGAGGCCACCTTAGAAAAAGGACTGGAGTCCTCATTGCTGGAAAGCCCAGACAACCACAGGTTTCTCAGCTGGTTTAAAGAGGGGTCAGAAGAAGCCATTTGAGCAACTCAGACATACTAAGGGACTTATTTACAATCCTGGTCACCTGACAGGTCTGTATGTTGTCATGGGGTGGCTGACCAGTCTCAGTTTGCCCAGCACATTCCCAGCTTTTGGGCTGAAAGTCTTTCATCCTAGAACACCCTATAGTCCCAATTAGTCACCCTACTTTTTATGCTTCTTCAGTGACAACCACAAAACACATTTTAACCTCTAGGATGGGAGAATTCAACATTCCAAGGTTGTAACATATCATGTTTCACCATAATTTTTTTATGAATAATGAGGTTTAAAAAGGGGATCAAAATTTGGAAAGAATTAAAAAATTAAAAAAAGAATGGATATAGATTCAAGGTTGTTCATGTACAGAGTGACTATGAACAATCTAACAGACTTGCTTGTGTGGGCTGGGAAGGAGGGAAGCCATAGTGAGCACACCTGGGCACTCCATTCCCAGCAGCTAAACTAATGAGCCCAATGTGAATCGCTACAGAGTTCCACTACCTCAACAATAAGGCACCATTCAAGAAGGGGTTCTTGCCGAAAGAATTGAACCCGAGACTGGTGAAACCAGAGCAAGCCTTAGTGTTGACATACCAAGGAGAGAGGATCCAGTTCAACACCATAAGAATGAAGTCAACCAAATTCCACATGAGACATTCTGCAGGAGACCGACCCATGTTCACAGACTCAAAAGCATGAGAGATCAGGGGGTCAGGGTGGGGAAGAGAGAGAATGTTCTTTTAGATCCATGAAATCCAAATCAAAGAGAGAGTCCATTCTGGCCATAATTTAAAGTAACTGAGAAAGAAGACATTGGTGGGGAGAGGAGGGACCAGCAGGACATTTGAAAATGGACCAAGTGTTAGAGTAGGTCCTACCCTCTGAAGTGTGAGTCTTACAATCTGGCCAATGGGTACAGAAACTATACCCACCTTCAGGTGAGCTCCATGCTGATGCTCTGTCCCTTCTGACCCTCTTGGGTGGTTTCCCCCTGACCTCAGGCAATTTCCTCATATGCATGCACTGAGTAGAACTGAACTCTGCCAGGGCCTGGAGGGGTCCCTCTGCAGAGTTCAGGTACTCTCTCTGTCTTGTGCATTCTCACTACTATGGTCTCCCCAGCTCTCTACATCATCTGGAATTCAGAGGTCCACCGGGCTCCTGGGATTCCCCTTCTTAAGCGCAGTCTGGGAACTCTCTCCAGACAGGTGGCCAGAGGCAGTCCCTGGGTGCATCTCATACGTTTTCTTCTCTCATACATCATGAAACTTTGCCTCCTGATGCCACCATCTGGAAAGATAGCTTCACATATTCTGATTATTGTTGCTGTTATTGATATTGCGATTGCTGTTTCAGGCTGTAAGGTCTGAGAAGTGGTCTGGCCTGCCCCCCTAACTTCCCATGAACCCCAGCCCCGGGCCCCTGTTTCAGGGCACCTTCTGATCTTCAGGTGGGCTGTCCTCGAAGGTATCATGCCCTCCTGGGGCTTGCCAACCATGTTGGGATTTGCCCTGCCTGGAGAGGGTACTTTCTAATACTTTCCATTGGAGTCTAAAGAGCTGGCCCTAGCCCCTGCTAGTTGTGAGTTTCCGTCAGCATTTTCTTTCCTGTGATAAACACTAAATAAAATAAACATTTGTCTTACTGCAGGTTTTTGGCTTTCATGAACTGTTTCCCATCTGCCTCTTTTATTCCTTCCCTCTGCCCCACTCCTCAACTACCATGCTCACCTCCTGCCTGCCCCCCACCCACACACACACCATAGTGACATTTCCACACACACTCATGCATGCCACATGCATGCATGCACTCAAACAACATGCCCTAAACTCTGTTCTTTGCTCCAGGAAGCACTGTTGACTCTTCTTCTCATTCCTTTTCTTTCTCTGGCCCTCTTCTGAGCACCTCTTTGTTCTGGCATGAAGATCAGAATCCTGATTCTAACTCTAGTCTTTGCTGTGTGACCTTGAATGAGTCACAAAACTCAAGCTTTTTATTCTCTTGGAACCATTAATCCCCATAAGGTGCTGAGGATATGGGACTAGAGATGTATCCCAGAAGAGCTTCCTGTAGTGTGAGGTCCCAACTGTGTGGTCCTGCTCAAGTCCCCAGGCCTCCCTGAGTCTCCAGTTTCTAATCTGTGAACCAGAGACAAGAATCCCTCCACTGCCAGCACCATGGGCTATGTGTGCGGGTTCTGCTTCTTTGCAGGGACTCACGTCTGACACTAACGTGTGTGGGATTCTGGTTGCATGTGGAGCACGTGGCAGTAAGATGGCCCCACTCTCGCTTGTGAAAAGTTGGGGACTCACAGTACATGGATGCTGGCCTGAAGCCTCCCACACCAGGCACACACCATCTACTGGCCCTGTTTGTCTGACATAAAGAACACAGTTCATATCTAACATAGTTTATAGCTATATAATTATTTGATCTTTCTTATCATACTTTTAGAAAATTGGAAAGATACAGTAAGTTAGGAAAATTAAAAATAACTCATATCCCTTCATCCAGAGAAAGCCAAACACTACATGTAAATGCACCCGTGTAGTTCAAACCCGTGTTGTTCCAAGGCCGACCTTATTTTCCTCATGCAGTTGGGAATCTGCATATGTGGAGGGCAGACTTAAGCTACATGCACATTTTAACTGTGAGGGCAATTGACACCCCAGCCCCTACATTGTTCAGGGTCAACCATATATATCTACCTAATAAAAGAGTAATATGCTAATTGACCATTCCTTTGTGATGCCCACCAGCCAATCAGAAGTGAGTATGCAAATAAACCCAACAAATATGGTGGGTTAATTTGCATACACAGGCATCTAGTGGCAGGGAGCAGGGTAGAATGCTTGCTTTGTCACCATGGCACCACCCCAGCCACTCCAGGCCTCTAGCCAGTGTGGGAAGGCAGAAAGGTGGCTCCAGGCCAGAGCAAAGGTGGTGCCACAGGCAGGGGAAGGAAGGCCCATTCTTGCACAAATCTTGCATCAGGCCTCTTATATGTGTGTGGGTGTGTATATATATAATATGTGTGTGTGTGTGTGTGTGTGTGTGTGTATTAACACACACTGATACACATTTGAAAATTACATACAAGAAGGAAAACATATAGATGTAGATGGTGGTAAGAATTTCATAAGCAGCCCATACCGGTTTGGCTCAGTGGGTAGAGCATCGGCCTCCGGATTGAAGGGCCCCAGGTTCGATTCCGGTCAAGGGCATGTACCTTGGTTGTGTGCACATCCCCAGTTGGGAGGAGGGGGTGCAGGAGGCAACTGATTAGTGTTTCGCTCTCATCAATGTTTCTAGCTTTCTATCTCTCTCCCTTCTCTCTGTAAAAAATCAATAAAATATATTTTAAAAAATAATAAAAAAAGAATTTCATAAGCATATAGGCATATATGAGAGAAATGTCATTTTCATTACTTTGGTGTAAATAAACTTTACTTCTTTCTTGAGTCCCATTCTCCCTACAGCAGGAATGTAATCTAGTGAGTCCCAGGCAAATGCTGTCACCTCAGATTTCCTCCCCAGTGAATGCAGATCTCAGTGCCATCAGCTCAGAACGTTTCCTTTCTCACTCACTGCTCCCCCATATCGCCAAAGGATGGATCTAAGCTGCCCCTGAGGCTGGGGTAGAGGCTATGGCAGGGCTAGAAAGGAGGCCCTGGCCAGCTGTCCTGTACTAGTGTCTGGTGGACATTCATAAGACCACTCATGTTCCCTTGGCCCAGTGCTCTCAATCCTTCATCTCATTTACAGATCCCTTCACAGGCTGCTGCCTCGTCACCTCATCCCTCACCTTGCTTTAATGAACCCGAAAAGCCAGCTCCCTCAGGTGTCACAGGCTGTGGGAGAGGCTGAGGGGTGGAGATGCACAGAGAGGAGAAAAGACACCACTTACTACACCACATGGTCATGAAGCCAGGTGCCACAAATGACACACACATCCCTCTCTCTATCTCCCTCCATCCTTAACGGTCTGCTAATGACTATAACAAGCATTTAGTGCTTGCTCGGCAGGAGGGCCCTGAGTGCTTTATGGTAACAACTCATGTTATCCCACAGCCACCCAGTCAGATAGACAGTATTACCCCTCTGTTACACAAATGGAAACTGAACCTCAAGAGCTTAGGCATCTCCCCCAAATCACACAACTGGGAAGATGCAGAACCAGTGTCCACCCCCCCACCAAGCAGGAGGGCTCAAAGTTCACACTCTAAGCAGGCCAACATGCCACCATCTCCATGTGCCCCTGGTCAGACACACACACACACCACTTCAGGTCCCACCTTGTCTTTTGAGGCTGTAGTGTGGGAGTGAATGTTCTAAGATCAGGCCCGTGGGGAGGGTCTTACCCATTCACCCATTCTTACCCTGTTCGACCAACCAGCATGGAGCACCCACTTCCTGCCAGAGGTGTACCAGTTGCCGTGGCACAGAGCAACATCAGGCATGGTCCTTGCCACCCAGGAGTCCAAACCTCCACTGAGGGAGCCAGACCTGGAGACAAATGAGATTCCCCTGCTAAACCAAGCAGCCAAGCAGCGCACCTCCTTCACAGGGCTGGTGTAGAGATGAGATTAGATAATGGGGGATACCATGCCTGCACGTAGCATTGGATAAATGTCAGCTATTAACAGTATTTTAAAATGTCACCACCCCACGACCCAGAGCAAAGGAAAAGGGCCATGCTTCCCTGAACAGGCTCCATTGAGAAGTAACAGGGGAGGGCTTCCCAGGTGCTGGCCACTGAGAGCAGATCCAAGGGCGATGCCTAGGCTCACCAAGGCCATGATGGGAACCAGGCACAGATGGCCCCCACCCATGATCTTTCCCAGCAATGCCACTGTCACTCATGGGTTCCTCCTTAAGCCCCCTGTGAAATGCAAATGTTCTCCGAAGGTGACACATCAAGACATGGAAAGACCATGATCTTGCCATGTGTAGCATCTTTCCTATTCTCCCACTGAGACACTAAAGGAAGAGGGAATCCAGTATCCTGGCTCCTGGTCCAATCCCGGAATCTCCACCCCAAGCTCATGCATTCTTCCCTCCTTCATGTCATCCACAAATATCCAGAGAAATTATGAACATAAATCTGCTGTGGAATTTGCCCTTTTATGGTCTCAAAGTCAGGGGACTTGAAGAAGCATTTGGCCCCCTCCCACGGTGCTCTGTCACTTCTTCCTTGTGTCCTAGGATGCTGAGGGTTCACGGAAGGGAGAGGCCACCCCCACAAACATGGTCACAGACACAGTCTGACTAGGGAAGCAGCAGGAACCAAGGCACCAGGGATGGGATGGACAGACTGGAGCAAGGAAGGAAAGGTGGGGAACCCAGGAGGAGAACAGAGAACCAAGCATGCGGTGCAATACTGTTGTCCCATCAAACATTCAAGCAACAACAGGACCAGAATTGGATAGCTGGGCTTAAAAGAGATGCTCTGCCCAGGGTGGAACTTTCAAGGGCAGCTGGTGGATGCTGGAGACTGAGACCTCCCTCACCTTCCTGGCCTCATGTCTCTACATGTGTCTACAAATTGCACTGCTGGTCCAGACAGGGGCCATGAGAACAAGGGCAGAGCTCCATTTCCCCAGCATGAGATGGTGAGCAACCACTCACCTTAGAGGGCACCAGTTTTGTTGTCTGTAAATGGATACAATAATACTCAGAAAGCCATTGTTATGATTAGGGAGCTTATATCAAACACCACCAAGAAGGGAGCTCATAAATAAATATAACTCTGGTTGAGATAGCTGAGAAAGCCCCATTTGATGTCTTGAGGCTGTGATCATAACACATATCTTGTGGCACTGAGTTTAATATGTAAAAGATTGTCCTAGGCCAAGGCCAACCCATACCCACCCCATAGCAGGTACATAAACATGATCATCTTCCACTTCCTCAGTTTATAAAACTAAAGACTGAAGCCTACTCCCTGGGGGATGACAAAGCAAGCCCTAGACTAGGAGTCCCTGTCTAGGTCAGATCAGAGAAATGGACCTAGGGTGCACTGACTTCCTACACACAGAGAGTGGGTCCAGGGTACACTAGGCTCATGCACACAGGGAAGGAACCCAGGGTGTACTGGGCTCATGCACACAGGGAGGGGGCCCAGAGTGCCTTCGGCTCATGCACACAGAGAAGGAACCCAGGGTACACTGGACTCATGCACACAGGGAGGGAGAGGGCTGAGGTTGCACTGGGCTCATGCACACAGGGATGGGGCCCAGCATGCACTGGGCTCACGCACACAGAGAGGGGCCTAGGATGCACTGGGCGCATGCACACAGGGAGGGAGGACATTGATGTGCACTGGGCTCATGCACACAGGGAGGGAAGACATTGAAGTGCCCTGGCTTCATGCAGACTAGTTGCAGAGGAAAGAAGTTGTTCTGAACAACTTCAAGGTGAGCTAAGTTAGAAACAGAGAACCATGGAATCCCTCAAGTCCCACAGGCAGGGCCCAGCCAAAGCCCCTCCCCTATCCCCCGTGGTTCAAGCCCATCTGGAAACCATTTAAATGGTGTAGGAATGTTTAAAGGCTGAAAGCCCTGGCCAGGAAGCCTGAGACAACCCTGCCTCTTTAGAGGCATTCAGTGGCCAGGTGGTGTAGACCCAAGGCAGCAAGAAGCATCCAGAAGACTCTGCTAGGCCCAGGCTCTCCCTCTTCTCCCCAGGTGCAAATCAGGTCTGTTATTGCCCCCTGATGGTCCTGGTATTTTGATACCATGAAGGATCCTGGGGGGAGGGAGGGGAGGCAGGAAAGGGCTGGGTAGGAGTGAGGAGAACCTGGGGTAGTGGGCGGAGCTAAGCAGCTGCTCATTGGACTTCCCTTATATATCAATCATCACTATTCTGCAATGATAAGGAAAGGAGTACTAGAAAGGAGGACAGGCACCTGGAAATAGCCAGACTTCTGGGAACTGTTGGAAAGAGTAGAAAGGATGGGAGCAGGCTTTGGGGAAAGAGTGTTGCCCCCACCCCAGTGCCCCAGCTACTATAGAGTTCCTAGCCCTACCCAAGATGAAACTCTGGTGCAGAGGCCTCCACTCAAGTATGGGACAGCCTTGCCAGCCATGGATCCAACAAAGCCAGCCCTGCTGTGAGGTGCCCATGACTGACACATTCTCCCACCCAGGTGCTCGAGCCAGTGAGATCAGAGTCTGCCTTTGACATCTTCTCTCTTGACTGCCTGCCACAGCCAACCTTTCATTAAGGCCTACTGAGTTATCCTACTGTCTTTTGAATCCATCTACTTTTCATGGTCCCACTGCCACCTCCTTGCCCACCCCTCATCACTTCCAAGCTGGATCTGCCCTCACTTCCCAAGGGCCAGTCTTCCAGCTTTCCTCTTGACCCTCTACACCCCATCTCTCACTCTTCTATTCTACAGGAACTGCCACTGCTTTGCCTTATGGTAGGGACTGCATTTAATTTGCTCACCCTTGGGTCTTCCAAGACTTAGTATATGCTAAGTGCTCAATATAGATCTGTGGAATGAATAAAAAGAAGGAGGAAGCAGAGGGAGGGAAGAGCAGCAATGCCTCCTTGTTGAAGGAAGTTAGACAACAAAAGGAGCAGAGAAAAGGGAAACTGGGGAGGTTGAAGAGAGGGCCAGGATAAGCAGGGTATTTTGTTCCCCTTACTTTAGCTCAGGTGGTTAAAACCCTGCTGGGTCAGGCAGGGCTTGTCCCTTCTCAGAGCCAAGCATTGTAAGGAGCCCCTGAGGTTACCTGGTCCCTTTTTCTTTAGTGACAACTCTCTCTGCAGAGCTGAGACAAATAGTTAGGTTTCCTTCCCCCAAAGACCTCAGCCACTGCTCTGCCAGGAATCAGCACCCTTCCTGCCCACCTTGGCTGCCTGCTCTGGCCTTGCACCAGCTGGTGAATACCGCTTTTTGAGTGTAGAGCCCAGAATTAAACTCAGCTCTTCTAGGAGCCCTAGAGGGATGCTGATGAAAATGAATATGCCCACATCTATGCCAGGGATGGATGCTATCAGCTGAAGATTTAGACATTCTCTAGAGCTGCCACTGGATATGAGGAAGTTTGACCTCAGACAGGGGTTGGGTCTTGTTCTATGCCAGTGCTAAAATTCTACCAACCCCATCACCAAGCTCTGTCATAAAAGAATGGAGAAAAGCCTGGCAATAGCCCTTCTCTGCTCCCACCTCTTGTCTCCCACCCCCGCAAGCAGTCCCACCACCCTACACTCCCTTCCCATTAAAACAACCTCCCAGGAGAGTCACAGGACCTCAGTCTGACTTGGATGAGTGGTTAATGACATCTTAATGCATCACCCTTCCAGGGGATTTGCATTGGCAGGACCCAGGACTTAAGCCAAAGCAGCAATGCAATGAGAAGAGGATTTCAGGGCTGACCCAGCAGATTGGAGCTGAAGAGAGGATCTGGAACCTTCTCAGCATCTTGGAGACCATTCAAATATCATCAGTGTTGGTGATACAGATCTGGGCTTTGTCAGCTTTGCAACTTGCTAGCTTGTGAACACATCACTAAACCTTTCTTACCCAATTTCTTCATCTGTACAATGAAGTAATTAAGTTACTGAGTAGGATAACCACTTGGCACAAAGTGGGTACTCCATCCCCACTTCTTTCCTTCCTTCTCCCTGTATCAAGCAGATAGGTCATTTTCCTTGAGGAGTGGTCAGAGAATGGACTTAGAGAAGATGTGTGGGTAAAAGTTTTATACCATACCCTTGAATCTTGGTTATTTCCTCCAGCTTAAGGTAACTGGACTATGAAACTATCAAATCCACCCCCCTCTCTATCTATCTACCTATCTATCTATCTATCTATCTCTTTTCTCTCTCTCTTTCTCTCTCTCTCTCTCTCTCTCTCTCTCTCTCTCTCTCTCTCCCTTTTATCCCAGGTCAATCTACAAATCAGAGAAAGTGTTACAGAGACTAACAGGACCTTGGAAATCAAAGGTCTCCATCCCAGTCCCTTCCTCCACATTCTGAGATTCATAGGAGCTGAAGCTCAGCAGTCACATCCTCTTCCAGTGCTGAGTCCAACCTGCTGTTTATCTGTTGCCACCCCAAAGCTCAGTATCTTAAATTCAAACAAACATTTATCATCGTCGCTCATGTTTTATTGATTGACTGGGCTCAGCTGGATAGTTTCCACTCCAAGTCCCAGGTGGAATTGCAGTCAGATGTCCTCTGGGGCTGAAGTCCTCTGAAGATTCTACTGCTCTCAAAGTCCCAGCTGGCTCCTTGCCATGGTGAGGCTGTCATCTGGGAGCTCAGCTGAGGTTATCCTCCAGAGAACCTACACGTGGTCTCTCCATGTGGCTTGGCCATCTCATAGCATGGACTTTCCAAGGAGAACATCCCAAGAGAGAATTCCAAGGGAGCCAGATAGAGGCTGCAAAACTTCTCAGGGCCTGATCGAGGAAGTCTCAGAACATCACTGCATTCTATCGGCCAAGTAGGCCCAAGCCCAGCCCAGGTTCAACACAAGGGGTTTAGGAGTTCACCTTCTGGTCCAGGATAGGCAAGGTCACACTGCAGAAGAACATGAGGCATGGAGACAGTGTGATGCCATCTCTAGAAAATCTAGCCTTTCACACCACCGACCTATTCTTCCTGAACAACGGAACTTAGGCTAATGGAGCAGAAGGAAGAGTACTTGTAGCCCCCCAGGACCAGTCAGCTCTCACCTACACTGGCAAGGCAGCAGGCCTGTTCGAGTTGGTTCTGATTATCTACCCATGCATTTTAGGGGTGGTTGTAAGGATGAAATGAGATCACTTGCTTTTTTATTCTAATCTAACAAGTGTTCATCAAGCACCTTGTTTATTCATTGATTCAACAACTATTTTCTGAGTGTCTACTCAAACCAGCCCAGAAAGAAATCCAACATGAACAGGGAACACAGGGTTCAGTGGAAGACATACATCCACTTGGACAATTACCAAACACTGCTCAGTGTAGTAGACCTGGAGTGAACAGAGTGAATGGGGATGCAGGCAAGGGAGAGGCTGACTTTGAATTGGAAAGGAGAAATGGAGGAGGGCTTCAAACACAGACATGAACCTTCTCTTAAGGATCCATGCAGGTCTCCTAGGAGGTAAGGAGGCAATAAAAAAGGTCCCAGGTAGAGAGCATTGTTTGAGGAAGAATGGCATGTTTAGCAAGTGGCAGGCTACCTGGATGGCTGTAAAGTAGAAGAGGAGAGGAGAGGAAAGGCAACATGGGAAACATGATGGGATGGGGTGTAAGGGTGAAGAGAAGCAGGCGTCTGAAGGCCTTGAAAAAGGACTTTAAACCAAGGCGAATCTTGGAACAACTTTATGATCAGACCTACCTCTAGAAAGATTAAAGGGGTATGTTGTGTGGAACAGACTGGAAGAGAGTGATACAAAAAATAGCTTGACATTGTTATTTATTATTTTATTACTATATTTCAGGCCCTGTTCCAAGCTCTTTGCACTCATTACCCTACTAGATTTCACAACAAATGCAAAATACAGGTACTATTCTTATTTCCATTTCACAGACGAGAACATGGAAAAGGAAAGTTTCTTGCCCAAAGTGACCAAGAAAGGAAGTGTCAGAGCTGAGAGCTGAGCTCAGGTGGTCTGGCTCCAGGGTCTGGTCTGTCTCACCTGGGCTTGCTGTGTGTGACTGTAATGCAGGTGAAAGAAAGACAGGCTGGCAACACGGGGACAGGAGAGGTAGACTCACGTGTTTCCTGCTCACCACTGAGTCCCTCGGGGGCCCAGAAAGCGGCAGTGAATAGGTGCTCTGTAACAACATCTGAGCACATGAATGCATGGAAGGAAAGCACCCCAGGGCCCATTTGAAATCTCCATATCACAAGACAATTAGCCTTCCTCTCCTTAAGTAGCAGGACCATAGCTATCTGGTTGCTCTTCTCAGTGGCCGCACCCACCATGGGCCAAGCACACTGATGACAGGATGCTGATTGAGCAATAAGGCGCTAAGCCAGCCTGCAGACTGACAGGCGAGATTCCTCCGAGACCCATGCAAACAGATGAAGCCTGGTGCACTGTCTGCCATAGTGTCCAGGGACCCAGCACCAGGCTTCCCCTGCAGAGTGCGCCCAGTCCGCTCCTCCTCGCCTGCTTCCCTATCTATTCCCCATCCTCTCCCCTAGCACTAAACACTTAAATGAAGCGCATTTTTGGACTCAGAAGAACTCCCCTGCTGGAAGGCTGTTTGCAACCAAGCTGGGAAGGCGTCGCTCTGTAGCACACACAGAGGGTCTACTGGGAATTTCCCAAGCGGCTGGTGTCCAGAGAAGCAAAACAGATGCTCACTGGGGACAAGTTGCTCTTCACAAGCAGTTAGCGCTGGCCTGGGTACAGAGACAGGCCCTTGCTGGCATAGGGAATTGGAGGCGCCTGACTTGTCATCTCATTAAACCCTCCGTCCCACTCATCACCCCACAGCAGCAGCTCTGCTCTCTCTAGCTCATCTGCATCTGTGCCAGTGAGAGGCCCTGCGCATCAGCGCTGACCTCTAGATCACTCAGCTGCTTCATGTCCAGAGCTTCTGCACACCACTTCAACTCCTAATCCCCAGCATCTAGCCCCCTAACAAGCCAAGACAAGAAAGGTATAATCCCCTCTGTGCAACAGGTAGGTGAAGAGACTTGGCTCAGTGAATGCAAGTCAGGATTTCACATTCAAGTGCAGTGCTCTGCCGCCCTCTCCCTTTCCTCTCCAAGCCTCTCTTTGGGATCTTCACATGGATCATGTCTTAGTATGAACCTCTAGAGCAGTGGTTCTCAACCTTCCTAATGCCGCCTCCCTTTAATGCAGTTCCTCATGTTGTGGTGACCCCCAACCATAAAATTAAGTAGAAGAAGGTTGAGAACCACTGCTCTAGAGAGACACCACTTCTGGCTAAAGACCTCACAGAGACCCAAGCTTCAGGCATAGGAACACGGACAAGGACACATGGCAGAAAAAACTCTTCTGAGGGGTGCTGGGTGTCAGTGAGCAGTGAATGCCGGGCAGGTCAGAACTTCCTTCCATTCTGATGGCCACAGAATAGAGGCATAATGGAAGGGGGTAACTTTTCCTTTGCCAGTTACCTGAACTGGTGACCAGAGCCTCACAAAGCATGGCCTAGCAGGGGCCTGTTAAAAACCCCATGGCTTCTTAGTTTAGTCCTGGTGAGAATTTACTTCATGGGGCATTCATATATTATTTCTTTGAAGCAAGTTCTGTATCCACAGGCAAAGGAGGTCTAGGAGAGAAGGTACCTGGATTTTATAGCTGAGCTCATGAAGCAGAGTATAAATATTCAAAAATGAAAATGGAAAATTCTAGAATTTCCAGCAAAGATGCATGTCCCCATCTAAGCCTTTTACATTTTTAACTACACTTGGATAAGATGTTGCTAAGTAGCATCCATCAGACATGTAGACCACCCCATCCCTCATCATCCTTGTCTGACCCTGGGACGCCAGTGGGCTCCTAGGACCCTGTCCAAGATCACCTTCTGGGGATACTAATGAACCAGCAAGAAGCAGTGTGACCACTAGGAGCAGTGATGGGACACCTGAGCCCAGTTTCTTCATCCCTTGTCATGGTCAGCACACAGCAATGCATAGCTGTGTGATCCCAGCCAAGTCTCTCTGTCCCATGCACTTATCCTCCACTGTGGATCTCAAAGATTCTTCCAGGCATTAACATTCAGTGATTCTTATTGCACACAACCCTGATCAACCCTAAATCCCTAGAGAGATGTTCTAGAAAGAGAACCTAAGGGCTGTACAAGGCCCAGAGATCAGGGCACAGTGCTAGTCCAGGATCTAGCCAGAAGTGGGACCCATCTTGTCCAGCTGGCCATTTGAGCTTAGACACTGCCTCTCATAGCCTGAAGCAGTAGTTTTCAACCTTTTTTAATGCTGTGACCTTTTAATACAGTTCCTCATGTTGTGGTGACCCCCAATCTTAAAATTATTTTCGTTGCTACTTCATAATCGTAATTTTACTACTGTTAATGAATCTTAATATAAATATTTGTTTTCCGATGGTCTTAGGCGACCTTGCTAGCAGTTTTCAACCTAAAGGAACCCAGTTAACATTAACTTGGTTCTTTATCTGTGCAATCAAGTCTTATTTCTTTTCTGTTTTTTTTTTAATAAATTTTATTGATTTTTTACAGAAAGGAAGAGAGAGGGACAGAGAGTTAGAAACATGGATGAGAGAGAGACATTGATCAGCTGCCTCCTGCACACCCCCTACTGGAGATGTGCCCGCAACCAAGGCACATGCCCTTGACCGGAATTGAACCTGGGACCTCTCAGTCTGCAGGCTGACGCTCTATCCACTGAGCCAAACCGGTCTTGACTCAAGTCTTATTTCTTTGTTTCATCATAACATAAAGGTATTATGTGTGTCAATCCCCAGCAATTATGAGCCCCAACACTTCCTGTCCTTTCTGGGTTACCCATTGTTTCACATGATGGATGGAAAGGCTACCAAACAGGAGTTGGGGCTGTGGGGACCCTACTTTTTTTAATTAAATTTATTGGAATGACATTGGTTCACAAAATCAAAAGTGTACAACTCAATAAAACATCATCTTCACACTGTATCATGTGCTCATTGCCCTAAGCAAAGTCTCTTTCTGTACCCATCCCCCCCACACACACTCTGCCCACTTCCACCTACCCTCCCTCCCCCCCCCCCGACACACACACACATTTTCCTCTTCTTCATGGTCTTCTTGAAGATCTACTTGTGGCTGTCTACAGACCACAGGCAGGTCATTGGATTCTCACAAGTCACAGGAGGCCAAGCAAAGATTATCAGCCCATGGGTTAGCCAGAGCTTCTTCAGCTGCTACAAAAAAAAAAAAAAAAAAAAAA
>PVJN01039790.1:0-19620 GCA_004026805.1 Lasiurus borealis
AAGTCCTCTAGATATAAGTAAGGTGATTCCTGTTCTGTCTTCCGGGTTCTAACATAATGCTTGCTGGCAGTGTGACTGGAAATCTAATAGGACACCCTCAGCCAAGACACAGTGATTATAAGGAACCTTTCCACAGAGAAGGGAACACCACTTAAAAACAGTCTGGTTTTGATGTTTACTGCCCACTGTGCTTAGGTGAACACACTAATTCCACAAAGACATAGCTGACACAGTCTGTTATATACACATGCTTTTGAATCTTACCTGGTTTGTTTCTATCTCCCAAGTATCTTTACCCTTTTAATGTGGGATACTATGTACATCACAGTGTTGTTTTGAGGGTTAAATAAAATATACCTGTCACACACTAGTTCCTAAATAAATATTTGTTCAAAGAGTGACTGAATCAGTCAACAACCAAAATAGAAGTAGACAGTTTCCCTGAAATGCCTTGAATTGAACACAGTTTTGCCCAAGGAAAGAGAAATTTAAAAAAATTATTTTATAAGGAAATAAAGTAGACAAATTCTTATATAGAATACAATATATACGTACTTTAAAATGTACCCTTCCAAAAGTTTCTCTAAAAGGTGGCTCACTGTCTGGAAATCCTATAGGAAGAGTGGATTATCACTCTAGGTTTTGGATGAAGGTCTTTTATAAATGCAAGAGGCCAAGCTAATTCACTTTTATATTCCTTTTTCATTTGTGCTAACATGAAAGTGTTTTTGAGGACTCTGTAATGTCCTTAAAAAATGATGTTGAAAAATAAAGAGTGGAGTATTCTTTAGATGTTTAAAAATAAAAATGTGAGTAATAATGCAAATCCATGTCTGAGTATGTTAAATGATTATGTCTATTCTATATTTAAGATAGTTTCCAGGATTCCCAGGGTAGGACACTTTCTTTTTTAAAATTTCTTTATTGATTAAGGTATTACATATGTGTCCTTATCCCCCCATTCCCCTCCCATTCCCCCACATATGCATGCATACAAGTCCTTTCGTTGATCTCTCCCCCTTCCCCCCACCCTTCCCTACCTTCCCTCAGAGGTTTTACAGTCTGATCGATGTTTCTCTGTCTCTAGAACTGTTTTTGTTCATCAGTTTATGTTGTTCATTATATTCCATAAATGAGTGAGATCATGTGATACTTATTTTTCTCTGACTGGTTTATTTCACTTAGCATAATGCTCTCTAGTTCCAACCATGTTGTTGCAAATGGTAAGAATTCCTGCTTTTTTTTTAGCACAGCATAGTATTCCATTGTGTAGATGTACCATAGTTTTTTAATCCACTCATCTGCTGATGGGCATTTAGGCTGTTTCCAAATCTTAGCTATGGTGAATTGTGCTGCTGTGAACATAGGGGTGCATATATCCTTTCTGACTGGGTGTTTCTAGTTTCTTGGGATATATTCCTGGAAGTGGGATCACTGGGTCAAATGGGAGTTCCATTTTTAGTTTTTTGAGGAAACTCCATACTGTTCTCCACAGTGGCTGCACCAGTCTGCATTCCCACCAGCAGTGCACAAGGGTTCCTTTTTCTCCATATCCTCGCCAACACTGTTTTGAGAGTTTGTGGTTTGTTGATTTGTTGATGATTGCCATCTTACAGGTGTGAGATGGTACCGCATTATCGTTTTGATTTGCATCTCTTGGATGATTAGTGACTTTGTGCATGTTTTCATATGTCTCTTGGCCTTCCTTCTGTCTTCTTTTGAAAAGTATTTAGGTCCATTGCCCATTTTTTGATTGGGGTGTTTATCTTCCTTTTCTTAAGTTGTATGAGTTCCCTGTAAATGTTGGAGATTAAACCTTTATTAGTGATAACATTTGCAAATATGTTCTCCCATACACGGGGCTTTCTTGTTGTTTTGTGCATGGTTTCTTTTGCTGTGTAAAATCTTTTTATTTTGATGTAGTACCATTTGTTTATTTTCTCTTTAGCTTCCATTGCCCTAGGAGCAGTGCCAGTGAAGAAGTTCCTTCAGCATATGTGTGAGATTTTGCTGCCTGTGGATTCCTCTAGTATTTTTATGGTTTCCCATCTTATATGTAAGTCCTTTATCCATTTTGAGTTTACTTTCATTGTATAGCGAAAAAAGCTCTATCAATGGAATGAGTAGGATATATGATGAATACATAGTTTTTTCATAAATTTTCCAAACTGTCAGTCTTATTCAGATACTTACATTTTACTAAAAATTATTAAAAACAAGATAAACTTCTGCACAATATAGCCCCAACTATCTCAACTTTAAGTTATTTCATAGATCATGCAATTGCAGTATAACTTTCCATGTATTTCAAAACAATCTCCTAAAACATCTCCTGACTGAGTCAAATTAAAAAAAAAACAACACCTGTTATTTATTTATTTGTATCTTTGATGAGAATATTCCCTTTGGTTTGACTGAGTCTGCATTTTATACCCCATTTTTACTATATTTATTTTCTCAACATCCCTGTAAGGGAGGTCCATTTCAAAGATGAAGACTGAGACTCTAAGATGCCATTTGTCCTCAGCCACACGGCTGCTATTACACAATAAAAATCAGGATTAGGAACCAGCACATCTGACTACAAGTCCACTGCTTACTGACTGCACAAAGCTGTGGACTTCTGTGTGGTTGTCAGTCATTGAATGTGGATGTGACTTGTAGTTATAAAGAGGACTATTGCTCAAGTTCTGTGTCAATCTCAACTACAGAAAGAGTAAAGGAGGTAATACAGGCAGGTTGAGGCAAGAAAGAAAAAAGATATTTGGAATAATATGAGAAAGGGGAAGAAGAGAGAAATAGAAGAGGCAGGGGGAAGAAAGAGATCCATATCAGCTTTCAGAACACTTCCTTAGAGTCCACTCCCTTCCACACCCACAGATCCCATGACACCTTAAGTATTTCTGCCACATACTTCCATAGACTACTGTGTCTCTGTCATTATGGCTCTTACCACATTATATTATATTACTTGTTGAACCATTTCCTTATTTAGTAAGTTCCACAATGGCAGGCAATATGATTCACACCACTGAAATTGGCATGTAATATGTACTTACAAGATATATTTTGAATACATTAATAAACAGGGAGGGCACAGTATAATACTGTGGACTAATTGGATGTCATTACACTTTCCCCCACATCTATGCTGCAAGCAAGGGGTCTTGAAGCTGGAATGCTTGCTTGAACGTGAATGAGAAATGGTTGGATCTTTAGGAGTTGCCATTTGGATTGATGAAATATTTTTCAAAAAAATGTAATGTGCATTGAATACTTTAAATGAATTGAGGGGACAAATTACTCTCTATGGAGTTTTTCTCTGTTGTTGTTCTTCTTGAATGATCACTGAGTGTACACTGCTTCTTTGTGGTAGAGTTTTCACAATTACATAATTGGTCACGATTCATGTCATACTCATGTTAGAAAATGAATTTGTGTCCTAATAGTGAATCTGTCAGACAGTGGAAAGTTTATTCTTCTTTCTCTGTTAATTTGATTAGAAAGCCTTTGTTTTATTCTACTATAATAATAATGGCTCTCATGTTTTTGATCTGCCTGAGGTCATTTATACCTCAAGAATCTTTACGCATCTTTTCCTGTTTGCTTCACTTCCTGGGTTATAAGAATATATATATTAAAGTATTAGATAATAACATTAAGAATATGTAAGAAAAAATGTCTCATTGGGGACCAAAGCAATTTCTTTAATTGAGTTTATGATACAACTTATAAGAAATATTTGAACTTTATAGAACCCTAGAAAAATTCTTTAAGGGCTTTTCTCTTTTCCTATTTAAGTCTTACTTAAGTTGAAAGAGAGGCACATATTTTTAGACCACAGAAAATCATAAAATACAACTCTTCAGCTTACTGTGTTAATTTCTTTGACTAAATTGTATAATATAAATCCTGCTACTAATGTCAACTCAAAAAAAGATGTTTTGTTTTTCGGAAGTTTAGAGCCCTTTTAAAATTCCGAGTTTCTGAGATACCAATCCTAGTCCACTTGGTAAATAGTCCAAACATGTTCCTAGTTATTGGATAAGCCATTTCATTTTATTAAATTTGAATTAAAAGACAGCTGTGTGCATGTGTTTATGTATATGTTCTATTCTTTGGCAACGGATTTTGAATGGTAAAAATGTCATTCAATGGGCATCTTCTGATTGTGTGTGCTAATATGGCACCCTCTATACATGAAGGCAGGACAGTTGCTAGGCTGGGAAAAGGTCTGGGACTTCTCAAGAAAAGCAAACATTTTATAAGATTATTTGGTCTAGTCTATCTCTCTTATTTAGTATTTTAGATCTGTATTTGGTTTAGTGGTATTTTCCCCTCCTCTTTCTTTTTTCTTCTTCTCTTCTCCCTCTTCTATGTCCCCAAGTATTTAGTGAAGTCTGTTTAATTGAGGGCCTATTTGCAGCCAGGCCAAGAGCAGGCAAGGGAAGTCCTGGATGCCACATTGGTAAAGAGAAAGCCATGGTCCTGGATAATGCAGAGCCTTTAGCAGCGATAATTAACAGTCATTTTTCCGAGATGGACCATGAGTTTCAAGGGAACAAAAGGCAAGGCTCCAATGCCTAGTCACTTTTCCCCTGTGAAGATTATTTGGCTTTGCTAACTTTGAAAAAAAAACTCTCAGTTTATATTCAAGAAATGAAGATAACAGTCCCATAATCAGGTACTGAGCTAAGAGGTGGTGAATCTATAAAGAATTAAGAAAGTATGGTCCTCTAACTTAAGAAATTTTATAACAAGAAAAAATGTTAATATTTGTATCATCTATTACAACTTACAAGGCACTTCAACACATATTACTTCATTTACTTTGTAAAAAGAAGAAGATAGTAATCATATGAAGTCCAAAGTCCCTGGTGACGCAGGCTGGTGACAGGTAAGACAAGAACAGATTTGCTGTCGTTGTTAAGACTTCACAGTAAATGTGATTTTTAACTGTTAGATCATGTAGTGTTTAATTTTCTTTCTTTTTTTAAATTAAATATTTATTATTCAGATTATTACATTTGTTTCTCTTTTTTCCCCTCCATAGCTCCCCTTCACCCAGCTCCCACCCCTCCTTCCACCCTTACCTTCCTCCCATTGCCTCATCCATAGGTGTATGATTTTTGTCCAGTCTCTCCCTATACACCCCTCACCCCTTTCCCCCTGAATTATCAGTCCACTCCCTTTCTGTGCTCCTGATTCTATTATATTCACCAGTTTATTCTGTTCATCAAATTTTTAATTCACTTAATTTTTAGGTTCACTTGTTGATAGATATGTATTTGTTGTTCATAATTTTTTGTCTTCTACCTTTTTCTTCTTCCTCTTCTAAAAGAGTATCTTTCAGCATTTCATATAACACTGGTTTGGTGTTGATGAACTCCTTTAGCTTTTTCTTATCTGTGAAGCTCTTTATCTGCCCTTCACTTCTGAATGATATCTTTGCTGGATAGAGTATTCTTGGTTGTAGGTTCTTGCTGTTCATCACATTGAATATTTCTTGCCACTCCCATCTGGCCTGAATCATTTCTGTTGAGAAATCAGCTGACAGTCGTTTTTCTCTTGCTGCTTTTAATATTCTCTCTTTTTCTTTTGCTCTTGGTATTTTAACTATGATGTGTCTTGGTGTAGTCCTCTTTGGATTCCTTTTATATGGGGTTCTGTGTGCTTCCTGGACTTGTAAGTCTATTTCTTTTACCAGTTGTGGGAAGTTTTCAGTCATTATTTCTTTAAATAGGTTTTCAGTATCTTGCTCTTTCTCTTCTGGCACCCCCACAATTTTGATGTTGGTATGCTTGAAGCTGTCCCAGAGGCTCCTTACATTATCTTCACATTTTTGGATTCTTTTCTCTTCTTGCTTTTCCACTTGAGTTTTTTCTGATTCTTTATATTTCATTTTTTTTTACTTGATTCTTGGCTTTCTCTAGTCTGCTGTTAGGTCTCTGTATAATATTTTTTTATTTCAGTCAGTGTATGTTTAATTTCTAGTTGGTCCTTTTTCATCTCTAGTTGGTCCTTTTCCATCTCTAGTTAGATCTTTTGCATCTCTAGTTGGTCCTTTTTATTTCCTATTGGGTCTTGCTAACTTTATCCAACTTTTCTAGGATATTCTTGAAAAACCTTATAAGCATAGTTTTGAACTCTATATCTAGTCATTTGTTTTCCTCCATTTCTTTTGTTTGTGATTCCTTCCCTTGTCTCAGCATTTTCACTATGCCAGGAGAACTTCTGTGTTGGATTCAGCCTCACGATACCAGACTTGCAAAACTGCAAATGCCTCTCTGTTGAGCTTGGGATGGGTGGAGTTTCAGGGTTTAAGGGACCGCCTTGCCTTTCAGTCGGCCCCGCCCTCCATGGCCCCTGAGTCTCACGTGACTGGGTAATCACTGGAGCGGTCCCTGTGGTGCGTGGGCTCTCTCGAAGTGCCTCTAGCCTGCTGCCCCTCTGGCTCCCCTGTGCTCCGGGACCACACAAGTCTGGGTCTCCAGGGTTTTGCCCGAAACTGGGGTTTAGTGAAGTTAGAAGTGGCACAGTTGGGGGAGGGTCTGTCTCCCGCCCACTCCTGAAAGCCAGTGGCACAATCAGCAGTCAGTCCTTTGCACGCAGTGCTGTGTGTGCCACCAGACTTCTGATCTTTTGCGACTCCCCTAAATTTCCGTGTACTTCTCCCTTTTCACAGTCCAAACTACCCCCGGTATGAGTTTAGGCTGTATCTGGGGTTTTGTGTTGTAGGATTAGGCGTTCAATGCCTTTGAGAGTCTCAGTCTCCCTCCCGCCAGAGAATGTCAGTCAGGTTCTCTGGCACCCGCTCTCTCCACACACGTATCTCCATACCTCAGCTTTTTACAGCTCCTTTGGGTCTCTGTGAGCCCCTCTCTTTCCTTCTAGTTGTAGAATTTCCACTCCGCCAGCTTTCCTGTGGTTCTGGATGATGTCCGTTCTGTCTTTTAGTTGTAGTTTTGAAATTGTTGTGCGAGGCAGCAGTGTAGGTGTTTACCTATGCCACCATCTTGGATTCTCCCTTAATTTTCATTTTTTTCCTTGAAAGTTATAAATTCTGAAATACTTAAACATACAAAGATTTCAGAAAATTACACACACACATATGTACTACTACTAAGTCAAGTGAAGATGTTAATATTTTCTCTGTATTTGTTTCAGCTCTCCCCCCCAAAAAAAACCCTCTTGTTTTTTGAATGTACTACATTTAACAATATAAACAAATGTGCAACGCAAAGTATTCCTCCAATTCCTAGCTATCTCCTACCAAAACACTACAGGTAGAAACCACTTCTATCAAGTCTTGTTTTCCTGTCTCTCTTTTTTTGTTTCAACAAAGAGCATTTACTGGCTCCTTAGATCCAGGGACACACAGTAACAAATAATAAACATCCCGTGGCCATTTGAGTCTATAGAATGAGAGAGACAGTGAAAGTACATAAAAGTAGCAGAATAATTATGAAAGGCAATACTTTTTTTTTAATAAAGTAAAGAGTACTGAGAGGTCAGTGGCTCTCAGACATGAGTGGACACTAGAGTCATTCTGTTGTTTTGTGTTATTTTAATATTATGTTAATACATACACAATATAAAAATAAACATTCTACAGAAAAAAAATGTATAATAAAGAACACATATATCTCTCAATTGCTTTTCCTCAGAGGTTACATTATAATATGTATTTGTATTGCTCAAGATAGTTTATGTAGAAATTCAAACATAATTATAGATAAATATATATTCAGATGTTAAAATGCATTTTCTTTTCATTTTAGAATTTCTGTTCAGGTTCCAAAAGTCTAGAACAATAAAATAGATACAAGTTCTCCCACGTAGTGAAGCAGGATGCTAGACTGTCCACACGGGATATACTCAGAAGCTGTAAAGACTGTGTGGTTGCTATTGGCCCATTACTCAGCACTAGACTATAAATTTGGAGAATAGTTTTTTCTGTTTTATAGATTTTTTTTCCATGAGGGACAGTGTAGAGATTTTTCCTCTTCACACTGGCCTATGGGGGAAAGGATTCTTCACACAAATTACTTAGAGGTCTTGACCGGTGTTGCTTGGAGTTTTGAGGGCACAGGGACCCAGACTCATGTTTGCAATGACAAAGGGCAAGAGATTCCTGAGAGAGAGAGGTGATGCAGGGCAGCAAATACCTATTTTCTGAGAGAGAAGAAGGGGGAGAGGGCAAATGTGGGTGGAGGGATCCTACCCCAAGTCATCTTAAAAGCAGGAATCAGCAGCTAGAAGTCCTCAACTTTAAATGAAACCCACACGAGAAGAGAAAAGCGATTATGCATCCACTACAGTCCAGGTGGACTAATGCCTGATTTTTATCCTTTGAAGTCTGACTCTAGAAAGATCAGTAATAGCAGCTACTAGGTGGGGAAGAAGACTGTAAAAGAAAGGTAGGAAATATAGAAAATAATGATGTTCATCAATTCCTCTCCCCTATTCTAAGCTTCTAAGCCTGAAGCTAGCCCTAGTCTCAGGTTTAGGAGAATGAGGAGTTACTTATCTTAACTTTAAAATTTTTAATTCATTTTTAATGTAACATTTATAATTATAATACAATGCACAACTCTTAGGGAAGGAGTAATTTTCTTTTTAAAATATTTTTATTTATTTTTAGAAAAAGATAAAGGGAGAGGTAGGGAGAGAAAGAGAAATATCAATATGAGAGCGAAACATCAATAGGCTGCCTCCTGCACTACTCCCACTAAAAATCCACCCCACAGCCAGGCATGCTCCATAACCTGGGATCAAAATCATGGAGTCTTAGTTGGTTGGTGCATAGTTGATGCCCAACCAACTAAGCCATACTGGCCAGAGCAGGGAAGGAGTAGTTTTAAGTTAAATTTTAAATTATAACCCTTGACAGGTATTGGTAAAATTGGATTTTCCCTTAGAAACCAAGATATTTAGCACTTGCCAATTTTTTTTTTGATGTAAATATTTCTACTCTGGCCAATATCAAGCTACCAAAGCTTTAAAAACTATGGTGAAACAATCTCTGAAGTATAGACAAATTTCAAATATAACTGAGTTGGTGCAAGCTAGTTTGAGTAAGCAGAGAACAGAAAAGTAATGGAAGAAGTTTCTCCTCATGGAGTCTTAAGTAGGGGTTCATGTGAGAGAGAAAACAGGCTCATAGAATCAATTCTGTATAGGGTGGTTGAGAAAAAATCTACAGATCTGAATCAAGGTTCTCCAGAGACACAGAATCAACAGGAGATACCATATATCTATCTTTATATATTTCTGTCTATCTATCTATCTATCTATCTATCTATCTATCTATCTATCTATCTATCTATCTACCTTCCACCTATCTATCATAAGTTGGCTCATGCAATTATGGAGGTTGAGAAGTCTCAAGATCAGCACTGGGCAAGTTGGAGACCTTGAAAAGCCCCTGATATAGTTCCAATCTGAGTCTGAAAGTCTGAGAACAAGGAGAGCCAACGATATAAGTCCAAATCCAGAAAAGGGAGAAGACACATGTCCCAACTCAAAGACAGTCAGGTGGACAGCAAGGTAGTTTTTTCCCACTCAACCTATTTGTTCTATTCATGCCTTCAGTAGCTTGGGAATGGCAATCTGCTTTACTCCACCTACTGATTCAAATGTCAGTCTCATCCAGAAACACTGTCATGGACACACTAAAAATAATATTTAACCAAATACCTTGTATCCTTTGGCCCAGTTAGTACATGAAAATAACCGTCATAATATTTTTTGTTATTGCACTCAACTCACTGAGTTTAAATATCCATAGAGCATTATGGTAAAAGGGACTTTTCCTGAATGTTGGCCAAAGGTGAAAGCTGAAAACAACAACATAAGTATTCCTATATTCCAAAGAGAATTATAAATTTATCTCTTCCTTTCACATGATGAAAAAACTAGTCTCTCCACTAGCAGGACTAATTTCTAGAATATATAGAAGAGAAAATTACAATTTAGAAAAACTAATTTTCAAAAGCAATTTGTAGGAATAATAATATTTTGACATTTTTCTTCCAGAGAGAAGAGTGTGCCTCCTCTCCTACTCTAATGGGGATCTCTAAGTCAAGAAACACATGGAAACTGGGCAGGCATGTACTATATATTGACTGAGCTGAAGAATTATGGACCTAGGTATAGCCATGTGCCTTGATGAACACTTCAGGTATAAACTTGGTGCAAGTTCCCATGGTGTTGGAAGTATATATGATTATAGGGATTAGTGGTTGCTTCCCACCTGAAACATTCTGAAAATGGAAAGCTAGTAGGGTGAGGACTGAAGGCCACAGTTGTGTAAGCTTCCCTGCCATCCATGGGCAGGCAAATAAAGCATATTATTTTTGGAACATCAAGGGGAATTTAGGATGGTGGCTAGGTCTAAGCCATTTAAAAAGCAGCTTTCTCGAGAACCATCCTATGGGCCATGGCCTTCCAATGGAAAGGGTCCATCTTATAATTTCAAACAGAAGTATCTGAACATGCCACTGCCTAAATATTTTGATCCACTAGAGCTAGGATGTAGCTTAGAATATGTGTTTTAAAAATATTTTCCCAATTATGTCTAATATTGAGCCAAGTTTATGAGCTACTGGATTTTTAGGTGATGACCTCTATGAGCATCCCTCCAACATGCTGCCTCTCTACAGATATAATAAACAACCTAGAAATAATATACTCTCAAGCTTCTTGGAAACTGCATATATAAAAATGCAAGTGGGAATATACATGCAATTGTAGGAATTATTTTTTTTTAAAAATTTTCTTACTGCTCAAACAAGTGCATACTCTATTACTTCTAAATATAATCTTTCTCTTTAGTATGTTGTTATTATGTAGATGTATACCCAGAAACTGAAAATCAGCTATTAAGAAAATATGCAATTGTTCTTAATTCTACCCTGCTTTAGAAATTAGAAAAATTAAAATTCCACAAAACATACTTGTTTTCTGATATATCTGTAAAATATTTTTTGTTAATCCTTACTTGGGGGCAATTTTCCATTGATTTTTAGAGAGTGAACGGAAGGGGGAGAGACAGAAAGAAAGAAAAATCGATGTAAGAGAGGGGCACATTGGGAGGCAATGCAGCCTGACCAGGGCTGGGAAGCAAGCCTGCAACCCTTGACTGGAATTGAACCCAGAACTCTTAAGTCCACAGGTCAATGCTCTATCCACTGAGCCAAACCAGCTAAGGCTTAAAATGATTTTGACCTAATATTTTAGCATCTTCTGTAATTTTCAGCAATCTCAGTTAAACTCACATCCTATATAGTAAAGATGTAATATGAAAATGGTCATTACGCTGTAAAGTGTAATGACTGACCGCATAACAACCAGATCACAAATCAGCAGGAGGGTGGGGCAGCAAGATACAAGTGGGCAGCAGAAAGCTACAGGAGGGGGCAGGGCAGAAAACTATAAGAGGAGGGTGGGGTGGAAGGAGCTATAGGAGGGCAGGGCAATGGGAGGAAAGCTACAGGAGTGGGCAGGGCAGCAAGCAATGAGGGAGGGTGGGGGGAGGGGATACGGGGGGAGCTATAGGAGGGTGGGGCAGTGGGTGGAGAGCTACTGGAGGGCAGCAGCAAGCTACTAGCAAGCTACTGGCACATGGATTTGTGTGCAGGGCTACTAGTCCTAATATTTAAAAGACCCAGGGTCATAACATCCCAAACGACTGGAGGCTCAACTAACTAGAAGACAGTGTTAGGTTGCTGCCTGCCACCACCCAGCACTGACTGCCAAGGGGACTGTAGATCAGGCCTGAAGGGAGGCCTGGAGAGAGAGAAGCAGGATCTGATCCCGCTTCAGCCCTTGCCTCTCTTTCTCTTGGGGCCTGGCAAGCAGCCACACCTCTCTCTCTCTCTGGCCTCCACTGGGGTTGCTAATCAGCCATGCTTCTCTGATCAGGCCCTTTGATAGACCCAGAGATATTGACTGGGATAGAAACCAACAAATCAGAACCAAATATGGGTGAAGTGTGAGTAGCCAATGGCTGCCTAAAAGGCAGAGCTTTTGACACTGACTGGCATAGAAACCAACCAATCAGAACCAAATCTCGATGAAGTGTGAGGAGCCAATGGCTACCTAGGAAGTGGAGCTTTTGACAATGATTGGCATAGAAACTGACAAATTAGAACCTAATTTGGGTGAACTGAGAAGGCAGAACCTAAGGTGAGGGTTGAGGAAGGGTTTTAAGGGCAATAGCTGCTTGGTATCAGGTGAAAGTGGTTCAATTTTTTAATGACCAGTTTGGTAGTATAGTGCATATGACTGGCTATCAGTCCAAATATAGGGATTATGTATTTTTGTCTTCTAAGAGCATCTCCTCCTGATTAAAAAAAAAGGCTTTTCCCCCTAATTTAAGCAATCCTATCCTATATAACCCATCTATACTACTAAAAGGGTAATATGTTAATTAGACCGTGTCAACCAGACATCTTCCAGACATCTGACTCCCTTCTAGAGAAAGCCATTGTGGTGAGGGGCAAGGCAGAGTCCATTAGGGTTGATCAGGCTGGCATGGGAGGGCAGTTGGGGGAAAGATAAGGCCTGCAGAGGAGGGCAGTTGGGGGTGAGATCAGGCCAGCAAGGGAGGGCAGTTGGGGGTGAGATCAGGCCAGTAGGGAAGGCAGTTAGGAATGATCAGGCAGGCAGGCAGCTGAACAATTAGGAGCCAGTGGTCCTAGATTGTGAGAGGGATGTGTGATGGTCAGGGATCAGGTCTAAACCAGTGGTTGGACATCCCCTGATTGGAGAGGGTGCAGGCTAGGCTGAAGGAACTTCCACTCCTCTATCCCCCAGCATGCACAAATTTCATGCTACAGGCCAGTAGTATAATTCATATTATCAAACAGAAGATAATATTTGAAAGGTATATACATATCATATACCAATCTCATGGAAACAAGATTTTGCTACAGATACTTCTTTCTTTCTTCCTTCCTTCCTTCCTTCCTTCCTTCCTTCCTTTCTTTCTTTCTTTCTTTCTTTCTTTCTTTCTTTCTTTCTTTCTTTCTTTAAAAATATATTTTATTGATTTTTTACAGAGAGGAAGGGAGAGAGAGATAGAAAGTCAGAAACATCGATAAGAGAGAGACATCGATCAGCCGCCTCCTGCACGCCCCACATTGGAGATGTGCGCACAAGCAAGGTACATGTCCCTGACAGGAATCGAACCTGGGACCTTTCAGTCCACAGACCGATGCTCTATTCACTGAGCCAAACCAGTATCGGCTCTTTCTTTTTCTTTTGATTGTGTTACATGTATACATATCTTCCTATTGCCCCCCTCTCCCCCCAGGCATACCCCAACCCTCCAGTGTCTTGTGTTCATTGGTTATGCTTACATGCATGCACACAAGTCCTTTGGTTGATCTCTTATCTACCCCACCTCTCCTTAATCTTCCTGCTGTAATTTGACAGTCTGTTTGATGCTTTACTGCCTCTGTATCTATCCTTTTGTTCATCAGTTTACAATGTTCTTTATTATCCACAAATGAGTGAGATCATGTGGTGTTTCTCCTTCATTGACTGGCTTATTTTAATAAGCATAAGGCTCTCCAGTTCCATCCAGGTTGCTGCAAATGGTAAGAATTCCTTCTTTTTAATGGCAGCATAGCATTTCATTGTGTAGGTGTACCACAGTTTTCTGATCCACTCATCTGCTGGCGGGCACCTAGGCTGTTTCCAAGTTGTAGCTATTTTAAATTGTGCTGCTATGGACATAGGGGTGCATAAATCCTTTCTGATTGGTGTTTCTAATTTCTTAGGATAAATTCCTAAGAGTGAGATTGCTGGGTCAAATGGGAGATCCATTTTTAGTTTTTTGAGGAAACTCCAAACTGTTCTCCACAGTGGCTGCACCAGTCTGCTTTCCCACCAATAGTGCACAAGGATTCCTTTTTCCCCACATCCTCGCCAACACTTGTCGTTTGTTGATTTGTGATGATTGCCATTCTGACAGGTGTGAGATGGCATCTCATTGTCGCTTTGATTTGCATCTCTCGGATAATTAGTGACTTTGAATATGTTTCCATGTGTCTCTTGGCCTTCCTTCTGTGTCTTTCAATATTTTTCCTGTGTTTCAAAATATCTCTTGCACTATAATGAGAAGGGCAGTGGGGTTTAGCAAAGCAGGCTGTGATAAATCCGCTGGCCTGAGTACATGTACCTGCAGCTGAAGCCAGTTCAGCTCTGACAGCTGGGCTTCACTAGATGCTTTTAGGGGAATGTAATTCCTAAAATTACTTTTCCTTATTACCATTTGGAGACACTGCCCAAGGAAATGGCCAAGATCTGTGCTTTTATGACACATGGCTAGCTTCAGTGATTTATTTGTTAGCTTTGATTTCTAATCTATTAAAAAGGTTCATCTCTGAATAGTTTGAACTTTCCCAGCATGTAGCTTTTGCAACCTTTGAGGGGCCTGCCATACGACTGTGGATTGTACAACACTGGTTGAAAGGCACATCTTTGAGTCTCTCAAAAATGAACAACAACAGAAATAGCAACAGAAAGCAAGTAAACTGAAAAAATTAAAATACACATGGTTCTATAGTCTTTCTTTTGGATAAAGGGAAGTCTGTTGTTGTTGTTTTTTTGTTTGTTTGTTTATTGTATTTATTTTATTTTTTTACATGTTGAAACAAATTAAATAGATTCCTTTCTCCCTAATTTCCACACACAATCTTTCCTCTTCTGTCTTAATACCAAATGCCAGCCAGCTGACACTGATCTCCTAAATTTTCCTCTTTACATTCTTAATCTGGTGTTATGCTGCCTCAAACAGATCCATATAATAAAAGTTTATACATATTCTCCAACTTGGGAAGCAGTGCAACATATTCGCACCCAAACCACATCTAGTTCAGAATGTGTTCCTCAGATGTGGATACTGCAGAATTATTGATGCTCACATTTTCCACTGGGGCAGATATTATTTGAATGTGTTCAGATTCTTAATTTCACCCCAAGAAACCTTAACTTAGCCACTGGCCTCCTGGAGTTAATTTACTATGTGTATTATATTCATCATTATCCATCCAGGATAATATGATTGACCTGTTGCAAGTGTTTAGATGGACTGGCAAGTTTAGGAATTGCCTTTTTTAGTTTTCTACTGGAGGCCTGATGCACAAAATTCATGCACTCAGTGTGGGGGGCGGGTGGAGTGGTCCCTCAGCCCAGCCTGCACCCTCCCACAGTCCAGAAGCCCTCAGGGGATGTCCAACTGATGGGGAGCAGGCATAAGCTGGAAGTCCTTCATCCTGAGCACTACTGTGGAAGCAGGAGAAGCTCCTGCCCCTGCTGTTGTGCTCGCCCACCCAGAGCCCAGCTTCTGGCTGAGTGGTAGCACACTGACCATCAGGGTGATAACTCCTGGCATTGAGTGTTTGCTCTCTGGTGGTCAGTGATCATCATAGTGACTGGTCATTCCACTGCTTGGTCAATTTGCATATTAGCCTTTTATTATATAGGATTGGCAAAAGTACACTACAAGGTTCACAAAGCTAGAGATTAAATAGGATATCAGAAATGAAGCTTTATTATTACTATTCTTCTTCTTCTTCTTTATTGATTAAGGTATCACATATGTGTCCTCATCCCCCTCTCCCCCCCATCCCCCCAATCATGCCCTCATCCCCCTGGTGACTGTTTCCATTGGTTATGCTTATATGCATGCATACAAATCCTTTGGTTGTCCCCTCCCCTCCTTAACCGTCCCCTCCCCTACCTTCCCTCTGAGGTTTGATGGTCTGATCGATGCTTCTCTGTCTCTGGATCTGTTTTTGTTCATCAATTTTATGGCAGAACCAGGTATATATTTTAATGCCCACCCCCCTGCTCCCAAAAAAAGAAAGAAAGAAATCAAGCTTTGTTAGGCAAACCCTATGTAAGACAGTCCAACACAGGGAAGTAGACATTAGCCTATTTAGAATATTGCCATCCAGTGTCCAAATGAAATATTACAGTTTTGACCTATCACACACCACAAGACCAAATGGATTACCACTTTAACAAAGGTGTACAAAGCTAAGTGCCTCCCTATCCCTTAGTATAAAACATTATTCTGTCTATGGCTTACCTTTGTGCTTTGATATAAAGAGAATTTGATAGTAACTCAACAAAGTGAAGGATCAGGTAATAGAAGTCAGAGATGACTACCTCTTAGTTTCCTAAACTTTCCTGGACATCATTTTCTCCTAATTTTGTGAGTATTTGAGGACACAGAATGCAAAAATTCTTCAAGTGCCTGCATATAACAGGTATTTAGCAAATATTAATTTATTTTCCTTTTGCCAAGTAAAATATGCAGAAATGACTCTATGAGAAAGGTACAAAAGCCACTTTCATGCATCTTGTTTTGTGTATTAAGGATGTTTGGGCAAAATTTTAGCTCTTGGAGAGCTTTAAACTATTCCACGAAGATGCTGGGCTAATATGTACAAGTCAACATAATAAACTAATGAACCTCCACAATGATCTGAGTGCCACTTTTACTAGGTTTAATGTTGTTTAATGCCATCATCACTTTCCCAGTTTCCCAGGCTGAAAATCATTCAGTGCATCTGTGATTTCTTCCTCCCCCATTGCCAATAGGTCTCTGAATCATGCTAATACTGCTTCCAAAAATATTTCTCACATTTGTTTACTTCTTTCTAGGCCTTTGTTACTACCTTATGATTCTTGCATGAATTATTGCAATTGCCTATTAGTGACCCCCTTGCCTCTCACCTCTCCAATGGAATATCTCCTACAATGAGCAATCTAATCACATCCCTACAGAATTAGCCAAGTCTCTCTTTTTTCTTTCCAACATCATGTAATGTAGTCTAAAAGTTAATGACCTTTCTCATATTTCTTCTTATCTCAATCCTAGTGATATCTCAGCTTTTTCTGTCTAGCTTTCCTAGGTTTGTCAAAACAAAATATAAATGCAGGCATAGAGTGTATGAGACCTTTCATGACCTAGATGTTGTTTATATCTTCATATATCACCGTTCACATCCTACTTCAGATATTTTGTTCCACAGGCTATATCTACTTATAGTTCTTCAACCATCCTCTCTCTTTAATTCTTTTGTTATAGATGTATCACCATTGTCTATTTTCTTCTTCTTTAGGCTGTATTTTAGGTATCAACTCATCTAGAAAGTTAGATGCTTCTGATTTAGACTATCAAATAATTGTGTGAAAATTTGTCATATTCTTCATTTCACATAATTAAAGTCAATTTATTACCTATTACTACTAGTACTTTATTCTCAGTTCTTTTTAGAAGTTCTCAGAGGCAGACCAATTTACCAAAAACTAATCACTGAAAACAAATCTTTGAAAGCCAGTTAGCCTCTTGGTGAATTAACCAAATGTGAATTGGCATATAATTTAAGTTTCTTAAGGGAAAACCTTACATTTTTAATTTTGGTGCCCCAAATTTGTACAGCAGGTATTTCATAAATAATCCCCCAATATAATTTAATTATTACTCACTGTAAATCTCCAAATGTTGTTAGTTTTAACAACAGTGATTATCTTTCTTTCAACAGTGCCATTTTAGAAATAGAGTCAATATTCGGTCGAAATAATGGAGATCTTCTATATGTCAAGATGATGATTTTCTATTCTAAAAATATTGAACTAGTTTCCTTATCTGTTTTCTTTCTATTTGACTCCTCCCTCGGCACATATACTTTACATTTTATTTGGCTAACACATTCCAAAGCCTAGGAAGGCATTCTGAGAACTTTCATGTGGTTATCCTTTCTGGGAACAGCATTCCCCTGTCATCCACATGTTTGGCACATTTGCCTCACTGTTGAGTAGGCCACTGGAATGACATTTAGAAACAACAAATTGTCATTTTCAAAATATGGAAAATTAAGCAAATCAGAGAATGGAGAAGCAAACATTGGAACATCTTTAAAAAACTATATCAATCATAGGGAAGTTGTTCAGACTATAAGATTGCCCCAGTCTAAAGATTATCTGCACTGTTTATTATATGTTACAGAGAGACTCAGATGATATTTGTTTTTGTAACAGGTTTTTATTATGACTGCCTTTTAAGACCATAATATGATATTTACTCTTTAGTACCATAATTCATTAAAATAATTTTTAAAACTCTAAAGTATTCTTTTTAAAGCAGGTCAGATATGTTATATCAGAAATTCTTTAAACTGTTCAAGAGGATATTACATAAATGAGTGTGTTTTCTATACTTCTTTATTTATCCTTTTATTCTTTTTGTCAACAAAATTTTTTTGAGTATTTATGAGCTGAATATAGTGCATTAGGGGTTTAAAGATAAAAGTCAAAATTTTTGAAAAGCTCATATATTTCATAAGAAAAAAAGCAACAATTCTGTATAAAGAAGGTAGAATGAAGTAAAACAAAGTTAAGAGACATAAACAATGGTAAAAATAAGCCCAGAAGAGAAAAATGATTCATTTCCAACTAAAGAAATCACATAAGGTCCCTTGAAAGAGATGGCAATGGAATTTGAATTTCAGGACAACTAGAGTTTCAGCAAGTAGAGATGAAAGGAAGTATGTTCAAACAAAAGATATGCAAAGGCATACTGGTGAAAGGGGATTGACTTGGGGACTGGCTTATAGACATCTCAAATGTGTGTAAAGATGAAAAAGCATAGAGAAAGATGCCTGCAATGAAATGAGAACTTCTGTAGGTAAGATTGGGTCATTTGAGTTACACATGGCAGGCAAAGAGTTGCTGCAGAGTGTGTTGAGTTGGAAGAAGGGAGTAGGGATGATCTTAAATTGATTAATCCAGTTGTGTAGGAATATTCATTTTCTTTGCTGCTGTAGCAAATTACCACAGACTGAGTGGCTTAAAATAACACAAATTTATTACCTTATCTTATATTTCTGTGGGTCAGAATTCTGTCTGACACAGATTCACTGAACTGAAATCAAAGTGTTGGTGATACTGCATTTCTTTCTGGATCCAACAGTGGAGAATGTTTTCTATGCCTTTTTCAGCTTCTAGAGGCACCTGTATTCCTTGTCTTGTGGCCACCTCCCTTCATCTTCAAAGTCAGCCACATTACATCCTTCTGATACTTTTCATTTAGTCACATTGTCCTTGGATAATAATAATAAGATTTCCAGAATTTGTGAATAATCAGATGCTCTCCCCATCTCAAGTTCTTTAATCACACCTGCAAAACCTCCTTTGGCTATGTAACAGGTTTTGGGGATTAGGACATGGACAGTTTTGGAGGCTAGTATCCTGTCTTCTACAATGTAGATGGATTGAGACCAGAAAAAAGCTTTTGATCTGGCCTCAGGAAGGGACAATACAGAATTGAGAGAGGGCAATGACAGTAAGAATATAAAAGAGGGGTTGAAGAAAGAGAAAAACAAGGGGTTGATATAAAGTGGGATCTTACCGGCAGTCTTTGAAACAAGTGGAAGTTCCTGGATATTGAAGGATGATATCAACAAGAATTTAAGTGTCTAGAGAAGAATAAGGTTTAGAAAAAAATTATGAGTTCTATTTTAAATTTATTGAACTTGATGTGCAAGTGAATTATTCAGGCAGAAAAACCCAACAGGCAGTTAGAAACATGCATCTGAATTT